>PVJC01030298.1:0-21280 GCA_004026665.1 Murina feae | reverse complement strand
CAGGTGGTCCAGGAGGTCCTGGAGGTCCAGGTGATCCTGGAGGTCCAAGTGGTCCAGGCGGTCCAGGTGGTCCTGGTGGTCCAGGTGGTCCTGGCGGTCCAGGTGGTCCTGGTGGTCCAGGTGGTCCTGGTGGTCTTGGTGGTCCAGATGGTCCTGGTGGTCCAGGTGGTCCTGGTGGTCCAGGCAGTCTAGGCGGTCCTGGTTGTCCTAATGATCCTAGTGGTCCTGGTGGTCCAGGTGATCCTGGAGGTCCAGGTGGTCCAGGAGGTCCTGATGGTCCTGGTGGTCCAGGTGGTCCAGGCAGTCTTGGTGGTCCAGGTGGTCCTGATGATCCTGATGGTCCTGGTGGTCCCAGTGGTCCATGTGGTCCAGGCCTCTGCAGCCCTCCTTCTCCCTGGCTGAGCTCATTCATCGCGATTTCATGTCTCCAGCAGGAAAAGAAATCTATGAATCAGGGTACCATTCCGGAGACTGGGTACATTTCTCATAAATGTTGTTCCACTAATTGAAGTTTCTCTCCTTAAAAAACACACAACAGAATTGCAATGACTTTCGGTCCCTGAGAAGTGGTGAACCATCTGAAACACACCAGATGTCCTGGGGACCCCTCATTCGGTCTGACGGTGAGTTGGTGCCTTGGTTTAGAAAACTAAAGAAGAGACATGACCAATTCCATTTCATCAGCATGTAAACCAAAAAGCAATTCCTTGGAACATGAAGCTCATAAGATTTTCCCTAAAGACTCGTAAGAGTAGTAACAATGCCAGCTAATGCTCACGGAGGCCCCGACTTCCCAGCACTGTGCTCCGTTCTGCACGCACAGAATGTAATCTGCAAAGCCAGAGCCATTACCATCCCCATGTTGCAGATGGAAAGACCGAGGCTTCAGCAAGTGGGCACATGTTTAAATAATGCATGTTTGAGTAAGGGGCAGGCAGTTATGTTTCCTGACACTGGATAATTGCATGCAGTGGGTTATCACTAGAAAGGAACTCAGTCTATAGGCAGGCCAAATTCTGTGTATTTGCATGTGTGTTCACGCACGTGTGTGTGTGTATGTGAGATGTGTGCATGGGCAAGCCCACGTGAATGGGGAAGCTATTGTATTTCAGGCTTTACTAAATCAGAAGATGCAAAACAAAAAAAAAATGGCACTGTTTTTCTCTCTCAGTATAAAACTTCCATCAGCCAATGTGAAACTCACCATTAGTTTTCTAGGGAAACATTTTCCTTTCTTTGTGATCTATCCTATTTTTATTTTTATTTATTTATTTTTGTTAATCCCCACCTGAGGATTTTTTTCTATTGCTTTTGAAAGGGGAGGGAGTTGAAGGGGAGAAAGAGACAGAAAGAGACAGAGAGAGACAGAGAGAAACTTAGATGTGAGAGAGACATATCGACTGGTTGCCTCCCACATGCACCCTGTCCTGGGGCAGGGAGCAAACTAGCAACCCAGGTACATGCCCTTGACTGGGAGTTGAATCCACAACCCTTTGGTGCATGGACTGACATTCCAACCACTGAGCCACACTAGCCAAGACTATCCTGTTTAAAAAAAATGGTTTAGGGAAATTGTGTACTTTGGGTATTAAGATAAAAACTGCTAGATGTTCCCCAATATCTGTTCTCCTCTCCTTCCATAATAATAAAGCTCCAACTTTTTAGCTGGGAATAGAAACTATATATTTTAAAATGTATAACCAACCTGGCAGCCAGGTGTGGCCTTATGAGTAAGTGCTGGCCAATGAGATGCAGATGGAAGGTCCAGTGATGACTCCCTAAGGGTGGCCTCCTCAGGACATCCTGTGCCCCTGCTTTAGCCCGTCGTCCTCCTCACCTCTCCATCCTGCTGCCTGGCATGCAGGTTAGATGCTGCCGCCAGTCCCCATCCTGGACCGTGGGGACCACAGGGACGGAGCTGATCGAGCTGGGCTCCCGAGGGCACTGCGGTGCAAAGCTGCTGGGCCAGCCCTGGGCTCTGACTTAACCAACTTTATGCGCGAAAGAAATAAACTTCCACATTCTTCATCACTGCTATTTTAGGTCTTCCTCTTTTTTTGCAGCTACACTTAATCCTCCTTGATTTTCCTTCTTTGTTGTTTTTCTTCCTCATTTAAAAAAAAATCTATTTTATTGATGTTTTACAGAGAGGAAGGGAGAGGGATAGAGAGTTAGAAACATCAGATGAGAGAGAAACATTGATCAGCTGCCTCCTGCACACCTCCTACTGGAGATGTGTCGGCAAACAAGGTACATGCCCTTGACCGGAATCGAACCTGGGACCTTTCAGTCTGTAGGCCGACGCTCTATCCTCTGAGCCAAACTGATCAGGGCTTCTTC
Source organism: Murina feae (assembly GCA_004026665.1). Classification (NCBI taxonomy): domain Eukaryota; kingdom Metazoa; phylum Chordata; class Mammalia; order Chiroptera; family Vespertilionidae; genus Murina; species Murina feae. The sequence continues at coordinate 18,940 of PVJC01030298.1, read as the reverse complement.
CTCATTTTGATGGCCCTCCTTCCTCTTGATATTTTCCGGGTCAAGAACAGCTGTATTTCGCATGCAGGGTCTGAGCCGGGAAGTGCGTGCTGATCCGGACTTGGACAGGGAGGGCCTCCTGCCCGGGCATTCTCAGCTGCTGGTTCTCATCCCAAGCATTTGGGCAATGCGCACTTCCACAGGTCCCAGGCCACGCCTGGCCTCGCGGGCTCCGGAGCTGGGCGCTGGGCCTGGTGTTGGCACTGGCCTTCGGGTGACTTTGGCTTGGGTCCTAGGACAACATGCTCTTCCTACTCTCTTCATTGTCTTAAATTGCTGAGCAGAGCTGGGGCCCTCATGTGAAATGGAACATATGTGAGTTGCCTTGCCATGTCTGTGCATGCCTACTGTTTATTCATAGATATTACAGACGATGTAAAAACCAGAGTGGAAAAAGCTATGGGCTTGGTGTTAGGAGACCTGAGTTTGATTCTAGGCTCTCATACTTATGAGCTGTATGATCTTGGGAAAATTAGTGAACCTTCTGGATTCTATCCATCTACTCATCCACCCAATTATTCATCCACCTATCCATCCATCCATTTATTTATTCATTCATCTGTCTACTGTCTTCCATTCATTCACTCACCTACTCATCCGTTCATCCTCTAATCCACCATTCACCCACCCACCCACTTACTATTTCATCTGTCGACTGTATGTCAGGCACTGCTTTTTCTCTAGAACATGGATGTGTACTTCATTTTCATCCATTCATCCTTTGACGGACACTTGGGTTGTTTCCACCTTTGGCTGTTGTGAAGAGTGCTGCTTTGAACATGGGTTGGAAAATATTTATTTGAGTCCCTGTTGTCAGTATTTTGGGTCCACACTCCTGTGTGCTTTTGTGGGGTTTTGCCCCTCCCTGGGAGGATCAGGCTGTGCTCCTCCACACGGTAGAGTGGGTGAGTCCCCTGCCCCGCCTTACCTGTGGGCAGTCCCGCTGAGCTGTCCACCTCTTCCCGGAGGGCCTGTTGCTCCCGCATGGCCTCTTCCTCCGGGCCAGCGCTTATCCAGAACCCTGAGCAGGCTGAGCTGTGCTGGCTGCTGTCCTCTCCCAGCCCTCAGACACCTTCCTCGTCACCTTTGGGAACCCACAAGTACATGGTACACACCTCACTGCTACAGTGCTTCGGATGAATCACACTCCGACAATCATGACACAGAGCAGCTCACAGAGGGGGAGCTCTCTCTACCCAGGCTCCGTCCTGAGCCCCATTCTACACTCACAACAACATCTCAATGCTGGGATCAGAGGGAGACCCGCCCAGCGACATGCTTTCCTCCCGCTTGGGGCAGACCTCCTACCTGTGCCTGTCTCCTTCCCTGCAGGTGAGTCTCCAGATGCGAAGCTGGGCCTGGGACCCGGCTACATCGTCCTCATCGTGGTGGCCGTCTTTGCTGTGGTGACAGGGGCAGCTGCCCTTCTCATTGTGCGCTACCAGAGAGTGACCGGGAAGTACAACTTCGAAACCCAACCCGACAACTTCAGCTACCAGGTGTTCCAGGACTAGGAGTCCCGGCTGCCCTGAAGGTGGGTGAGCAGCGAGGCAGCATACACGGCTCATGCACGTGACCTGCTTTCGCCACCGATAGAGGCCGTGCAGTGTGTCTCGGGGGCTTTGGCGAAAGGTAGGCTTGGGCGTCAGCATTTTGAGCCTGTGGTATATAATAAGACATATATACTTGGTCTTCGTTCCCTGTTCCTGGTTTTAGAGTTCCCGAAATGCTTGGCTTGCCTAAGCAATGGAGGCAGGAAAGGTGTCTTCTACTATGTTGAGAGATGACTTTTGGAAAGCACCCAAGGGTGGGGCTGGGTGCCAGGAGAACCAACCATGTGATTGGAGGGTTGGAAATTTTGGTGCCACCACCTGATCTCGGGGGAGCCGAGGAGGGGGTGGAAGTTGAATCAATCATCAATGGCCGATGATTTACTCAAACACGCCCATGTAATGAAGCACCCATAAAGAACACGAAAACTATGGGGTTCGGGCACAATTATCTAAGACATCCCCAGTTCTCAAGGTGGGGTACCAGGCGTCCAACAGTGGACTGAGTGGCTGTTGGGTCAGGAGGAAAGAGCTTTCCTGGGATGGCTGAAGCCTCCTGCAAATTGGGGTCCTCTGCCCACCCCCCCAAGAGACCCAGAGAGGGGAGTGAACAGCAGCAGCTTCAGCTCGCCTGACACTCTCATCATAGACAACGAACTGTGGTGGTGGGGTGCCTTCGTCTCTGGGTGGGCCCCCAAGGTTTGGGTCATGAAGACCCTGTTCCACCCTGTGCTCTGTCTGGGTACTATCGTGTGGATGCACCCCACAGTGGCCAGCCCCTGCTCCCTATTTCCTCACGGGGCCAGCAGCATCCCCAGCCAAGACCACCTCCTCTGTGCTTGGCTCCTTGTTCTCTTGAAGTAACAGATCTTCAGGACAGCTCAGCACAGAATGAGAGATACTGGCCACACCCTTAGCATGAGGAAATCGGTCCCGGAGAGCTCCAGTGACCTCCCCAAGGCCGCAGAGCAGAGGCGGATCCCAGCACACTGCCCCACAGGCCAACAGCCCTGCCGGGGCCCTTCGTCTCTGCCAGAGATGGGGGAGCTGTTCGAGGAGACAAGGAGAAGCCAGAGAGATCCTGCGTAGCTTGTCCTGCCCCCTCTGCTCTGAGGATGCCTGACGGCTGTGTACCTGTGATCGGATCTCAGAACCTTTACAGCCCAGATAGATGGAAGGGCTAGACCAGCCACTCCCTGGGGAGACTTCCAAAAGCATTTCCATGGATTTCACTTAATATGTAAAATGTGAATCCTGATAACTGGCTAGGAAAGCTTTGTGTTGGTGCCATGGCCGTGCTGGGTGTCGCCCTCGTTGAAATGAAAACACCAAGGGAAAATGGTTTTATTCTTATTCTTCATTTTTATTCTCCTGGGGCTTCTGTCTTCCAAACTGAAAACCACCTATAATGAGTTTTCAGGTCTCTGCAAACCTCAGCTCTTTGGAAAACAGTAAACAATCAACCTCCCCACACACCAGATTGGCACTTGGCACAGGAGCCCTGTGTCTGAAGGGGGTTCTTCATAGATAACACAGAGACACAAATTCCCTGAGGATGCGTTGTCCAGCTCAGGCATGTGTGCCGGGCACAACTGCCGTTGACACGGGGGCTTCACTCACAGAGGCCAGGCCACAGGCACCCCTGTTCCGGTTCCTCTGTGCCTCATGGGAATTGCTGTCCTTTTATTGGTGCACAGTCCCGCACTCTCAGCCAGCAAAGGAATCATGTCCGCAGGCTGCTGGTGACCCTCCACTCCCATACCCCACAGGTTTCCTGTATGAGCTTCTCCTTTGCTGCATGCGGCTGATCCAGGTGACCTTTCCTACACAGGTCGCTGTGAATCAAGCGGTTCTTCATTCATCAAACGTTAACGGACGCCTACTCTGCCCCACACTTGGATGAGCCCCAGAGATGATGAAAACATAACCTCTGCCTGCCCCCAGCAGGCCTGTCGACTATGTAGGTTCCAGACAAGCAGGCCGGTGAGAGGAGCTGATGGAGAAGTTGGATCTTCAAACCTGGCATGGACACACCCAGGCACCTCCACAACCCCAGAGCTCCCAGACCCTTCACCATCCAATTTTGTCCACGTAGCCCTTCCTGGTTTTGCTCCCCCTTGACATCCATCCAGTCATCTATCCATCTTTCCATCCAGCCACCCAGCCAGCCAACTATCTTTCCATTTGCTCATCCATCCATCCATCCATCCATCCATCCATCCATCCATCCATCCATCCATCTTTCCATTCATCCAGCCAGCCAGCTATTTGGTACTTTTTGTCAAATGCATAATATTCCTAATTTTCAAAGCTATTTGACAATGCACTTGAAGTTATTTTTTTTTTTAACAATGGGTCCGTAATAAATATATTGTCTAGTAGATGGCATGCTCTTAACTTAACTCCTGCATTACCAGGATATTATTTCATTCACACAGTGGTGACTCAAAAGACACTATTAATATGAAAATCTTTATAATAAGTAGAAACAACACAATATATATCACTCTTTTATATTTTTTTCCAAACATTTTCTCAGCCATTAAAATATAATCCTACTACAGGGGAGGTACCCTTTAACCAGTACACGACGGGAAACCGGAGAAGAGATGGGGGAGTTATTTACTTAAGGTCACGACACGATTGCATGAGGAAATGGGTCTAGAACCTAAATAGCTTAGTTTAGAATTTTCTTCATGACACCACGCTAACAGTTAACGCTTGTTACTTCTTTTAAAGCAAACTGAACTGTATTTGATAGTTAACCCCTGAATGTATAGTGTTTTTCCTGGATGAACTTGGAATTGTAACATGATCTTTAGCTCTTAATTCATGAGATTAATCTTGTTGAATTTAAATAACTACCACTAATAGAAACATTTGGGAAAAGTGAGATTTTTGATGTATTGGGTATTCTCTGAGCCAGTAAAGAGTTATGATATGCACTGTTGTGGCTGACCAGTTTTGAACGAGTAGAATAAATTGCATCTGACATTGAAATGTGCCTGTGCCGGCTGCTCTGTGGTTCAGATGCTCAGCTCGCATCCGCGAGGGCGCAGTGCTGTGCTGGGCAGCCGGGGAGACCGGAGCGCGTCTCTGGCTCTTCCTGAGCGTGTCCGTGAGCTCCGACACCAGCTCAGGACCTATACTGTCCCTGAACGAGGGACAATGAACATGCAATAACCCGGGCTTCGAGCCCTTCAACTGTGCGGCTTTTGGCCTTCAGGGCTGACGTGCATTTTAAAACTCCATCTTGAAATCTTCTACAGTTTTCATGCCATCTCAAGGAAGATGCTACATGCATTCATGTGTGTTTTCCACAATAATGAGAATTTGGTCTTCCCTCTCCTTCCCTCCCCTGTCCCAGGGACAGCATCACACATCTCTCCTTTAACTAGTATTTCCCGAGCACATACTATGCTCCAGGTCCCGGCTCAGAGCTGCTGATGAAATTGTGGGAGCGCAGACTGAGCCCTGCCCCCATCAAGCACACGACTCTCTTATTCAGTCCTCATTACCAGCCTCCATGTATAATTATTCTCACCTTACAGTTGAGGAGTGGAGACATTATGCAACTTTTCCACAGTCGAGTAGCCAGTAAAAGTGGAGGGGCTGGGACGAAGGCCATGCATATATGGCTGTGAAGGCATGCTCCCACTCTGCCTCCTGCCACAGGCCCAGGAAGGACAAGGAACATGACCACCAATGTTCTCCCCTCACTCATCTAGATGTCTCACTAACCCTGTGAGTTAGAAGTTGCTGATCCCATTTTACAGATAAGCAAACCGAGGCCGAAAGTTTAAACTAATGGTTCAAGCAGCTCAGAATGGAAACACAGATCTCCTTCCTCCTAGTTTAAGCTCTTGCTCCTCCAGGGAAGATGTGGTTGTGTTACTGGTGAGGGATGGGAGGGAGGACCTTTGAGGACCTTAGAACTCAGCGTACATCTGAGAGGTGGAGAGATAGCCCAGGCCCTCGCCAAGGCAGATTGGCCTCAGGCAGCTGAGGTTCTGAGTCCTGGGTAGTTCTCATGTTCAGACACCACCTGGGGCCCCAAGTCCTTCTCTGGCCAGGAGCCCCGGCTGTTATTCCCTCTGTGGTGGCGGGTCTGATGGAGGCAGAGAGTCTGGTGGAGAGTTAACCTGTGTGGTCCTCTCACTCTCTGGCCCAGACTGCACCACCCCTTTCTGACCACTAGATGGCGGGCAGACCAGGGCCGGAGATCCCAGTTTCCTCAGCCTCCAACAGCCCTGCTTTTCTTGTGTTTTTTGTTTTGTTTGTTTTTTGTTTTGCCGGGTTGCGCCTCTTGCCAACAAAGGGGAATTTGAAATCCTTCCACAGGGCTTTGGGGTCCTGTGGGGGTGGGGTCCTGGGCGCCCTGGAAGCAGCTCAGAAACTGACATTGGTCTTTCAGGGTGGACAGACTCGGCATCCTCAGAACAAGGAGTTATTGGATGCTCTGGCCAGTGGGCAAAGCCGGTGTGGACTCCACTCCCTCCCTCAACTTCCCACCAAAGGGAGTCACCTTCCTCCCCTCCCTCTCCTTTTCTGGGAGGAAAAGGGCAGCGTTCCTGGGTGGCGGCTCCTGCAGCAGGTTCTCAGGGTCTGAGCAAAGCTGGAGATCTTGCTGATTGAGGAGGCAAGTGTTAGTGTTAGAGCAGAAGTGCTTCTGGCCTGGACACAACTTTGGCATCTTTGGAGGAATAAGTGCTGGGAAGTTATGGCCACACAGGGAGGGAGGTGTGCAGGGCATGGAGGAAGAACCGCAGCCCCACTGGGTGCCCCCACGACTCCAGACGTTGAGCCTTGGTTGGCCGAGAGGGTCATTCTCATGATCAGGGCTGCAGATCTCACTTTGGAGACTGGACACCGCAGTAGTTCCGATGGAAAGAAATTGGCAGTGAGGACTTCGCTGGGGGTTCCTTAAACCCGAGAAAGCTCAGAGTTTGCCCCCCACAGCGTAGCATGTGATTGTCAGGGTGGTCTTGAGGCACCATGTGGTGAGCTGGTGCCTTTAATCTCTCTGAGCCTGTAAAATGGAGATGGTGCTAGCACTGGTTAGGGAGCCTTGGGCCGCAAGTAATGGAAACCAACTCCCACAGGCTTTAAGAAGTAATGAAGAACATTTCTGGCCGATTGTCAGTGACAAGTCCCAGGCAGGGTGTGCTTCAGGTGAGGTTCGATCCTGCAGATCTCAAGGACCTTGTTTTGTCCATCTTTTGCTCTCCTTCCATGGTTTCAGCCTCAACGAAAAGTTCCCTCTTAGTCTAAGGTGACCAGATTTTAACATCGGTAAAGCGGGACACCATTGACCGCTTGGCTGCCGAAAACCGAATCTTCCCTTCCCGTTCTCCCGCCATTCCCTAGCTTGTCATGCATTCTTTCCAAAAATCGGGACTTTTTTTTAAAACGCCGCGGGACACGGGACAAATTGTTAAAAATCGGGACTGTCCCGCCAAAAGCGGGACGTCTGGTCACCTTATTTAGTTCCCAAATAGCTGCGAGCAGTAGTCAGGGCTACATGCTTCTTCCTTCATGTCCAGCAGAAGAAAGGTGGTGTCTCCAGCTGCGGACCAAAGGGGCTGTGACTGTCTCGATTGACACCTCCTGAGTCATGTCTCCAACCCCAAGGCAAGCCCTCTGGCCAGGAGGCAGGTGCTGAGTGTGGAAAGATGCAAGGCCTCCACACCAGCTGGGGGCTCTCTGCCTGGCGCCTCCCACACCTGCTGGCCTGCAGTCATGTGACTCCTATCACCTGGTGGGAAAGGAATGAGATGGAGGCGGGGGGAGGAGGTGGTCTCAGGATCAAGGTCACTGCCTCAGGCTTGTCCAAGGTCCACTCTGGCCCTGAGCTTCTCAGCCTTCAGATCCTGGGGCTCCCTGGCTCAGCCCCTGAGCTCAGGAACGTGGCCTGGGAGATCAGCTCCTCTATAGGACACGGAGTCCAGTGTCAGGGTGACTCTTATGAAAGGTCTCATCAGCAGCCTGATAGAACCACCCAGAACATGTCATCCAGGTCTCAAATTCAGACCCGCATCGCTCCTGCAGCAAAAGGGTGGGCCCCATCCTGTTTGGGGTGGAAGCTGTTTTGCAGGGAGAAGCCCCTTTTCACTCCAGGAATGTTCAGTCAGACGCAGGTGATCGGTCGAACCTGTCGCGGTAACACTACCCTGTCAGGTTCAGGTTCGTCTCTGTTTCCCAGTGTCCACGAGGTTAGGGGAGCAAGGCGGGTCAGGGGCTCCACAGCTTTTTGGAATTTACCCCTTAGGAGAGCTGGCTCTGGTTTAAAATGTGCCATCCCTCATGGGCGGTTGGGTCAAGGCTGAACGACGGAGGTGGATTGTGCCCCAGAACCAGGGAGCTGCGTGCTCCTACGTTCTGTCATCCACATCGCTGGAGTTCCTTAATGCTCAGGTGCCGCCCCGCCGAAGTGCCTGCGGAAGAAAAGCAAGTGGATAAAGTGTGTAAATACAGTTTAAATTCGTGCCCAAGGCTGTTCCATGAAGAGGATTGACTGGTGAGGGCTCCCATCACTGGAGTTCATCCGACTCCAGGTATTCCCTGGAGAGATGGTTACAAGTTCCCAGATGGATGCAGAATACACACAACTAGAGATTCACACTCTGCATTTACTTAAGGAAAACAAATCGTCTCTTAACAATCAGCCTCCGTAATTACATGAAATTGTCAGTAGCTGTGACGGTGTTTGCAGCGCCCGGCCGTTCCCGGGGCCCCGATGGACACCTGCTGGACAGGACTGTCAGTCAGGGCCCAGGTGTGCGGAGACCCTCTTCCTGGTGGGACGTTCCCATCGTGATCCAGTGCTTTTTGGGAAGGTGCAGGGTTTGAACAGCCCGACCCAGCCGAGTTAACCCTTTACTCCACAGGGACCTGGGAGAGGGAGCGAGTATCTGGGGGTGCCTGTGGGCCCTCAGGACTGAATTCTCCCAAAGAGATGTCCTTGCAGCTGGGAGGCCGGCCCCGCCCTGCCTCCGGCTCAGATTGCCTTGCAGAGCCTGGACGTCAGCCGAGACCCAGGTGGAGCTGGGCAAGGGCGGGGCTCAGCTCCGTGTCCTTGACTCCAGGCCAGCAGGGCGTGTGCTCGGCCATTTAGGCCGCATCACATTTCACACTCTCTCCGAGTGTTCATACGTCTTCTTTTAAGAGTAACCGCAATTGCCACCAGCTCAGCAAAAACAAACATGGAGTAACCATGGTGACACGAGCATCTTGGCACTGGGCAAAAGCAGCCTCAGGCGGACGCGGTTTAATGCATTTACCCAGGTTTGATGCAAGGCGCAACGGACCAGATGGAAAACCTTCACAGTCCCTGGGGAGCTGAGGCTCTCCTCTCTCCGCAGGTGTCTGTCGCCTACGTCACAACTGGCACCCAGGCCGGCCTCCCGAGGCCACGCCCAGCTCCCTGGTCTGGGAGAACACTGTCCAGCAGGCTTCTTTGCCTACAGCCCAGATCCACCGCGTTCAGGTTCCCTTTTCACAAAGTTGGTGCCCAAGGATCGCGAAGGCAGGCCCTCTGAGAGAGGCCCAGGCTGGCTGCCATCTTGCAGGGCTGGCCGTGCTCAGCTCCCCAAGGCTCTGAGGCTCGGCTCCAATGCTCTGAGATTGGCTAGACTCCAAGACTAGCATCTTGAATGATGTCACGCTTTGCATGGACAGGTCACATGCTTTGTTCTTGTGTTGGCAGTGATAACTTACAATGAGTCTAAAGGTCTGAGCACCTGACTAGCCTACAGGGAACAGACACTCATTCCAAATCCTACTCCCTTCCTGCCACATTCCTTCCGACTGCCATCTCGGGCCTGGACAGGGAGCAGCATGCACTGTGGACTGGTTGTATTTGAGTGAACACCGACTTTACACGGAATTAGGAAAACATATTTACAGACGTTCCACGGAGTTCCTATAATCAGGAGAAAAGACGGTTTATCTAGAGGGCCTGTATCTAGGGCTGTGCAGAATTCAAAAAGAGAGTCCAGGGTCCTTGCAGCAGAATTGACCTGGGTCATAGGGAAGCCCTGGTGTCCCCAGGATGGCTTCACAGGACGAGACCTGGAGTGAGCACCCCTGGCCTCAGAGCCGAGATGGACTCTGTGGGAGAGGTGTCTGTGTAGGTCACTCCATGCACTGAGCCTGGCTCCCTGGGTCCTGCTGGAAGGAGAGGTCTTGCTCATGGGCGCTGCCAGGCAGTTTTGCAAAAATAGTCTCCGTTCTCAATGCGAGCCGGCAAAAGATGGGGCGCTCCCGAAGAAGAGCAAGATCTGGGTGACAGCCCCGACCGGTGTGGCTCAGTGGATAGAGCGTCGGCCTGCGGACTGAAAGGTCCCTGGTTCGATTCCAGTCAAGGGCATGTGCCTTCGTTGCGGGCACATTCCCCGTGGGAGGTGTGCAGGAGGCAGCTGGTCGATGTTTCTCTCTCATCGATGTTTCTAACTCTCTATCCCTCTCCCTTCCTCTCTATAAAAAAATCAATAAAAAATATATTAAAAAAAGATCTGGGTGACAAATACCGATAAAGCACAGATGGTATGGAAACGAGGGGCTCGGGTGGCAGGGACAAGGGAGGCCTGGACAGAAGCCCCAAGCTGTGGACACTGCCCGCCACTGCACAACAGTCTCATAGGCACCGCGAGGACCGTGAACTTGAACCCCAGCACAGGGAGCTTGGCTTTCCCACTGCCCGTGTGCGCAGGGCGAGAGGAAGCCTTGCCCCGTCCCACCAGGCCTCTGGGGAGGGGGGGAGTGCGAGGGGGGAGGGTTGTATTGCAGATTCCTAGGCTCCACCTGCAAGAGTTCTGATGTAAGAAGCTGGAGGGAGCCTCATTCTGTATCCGCATGTCTTACAACTTTCAGGGGTCCCTCCTCACAGCGGCCTGAGCACTGCTGGAGTCTTCTTTGCAGATGTCCAGACGCCCACGGACCTTTGCTGCTCGGGCAGCTCAGGTTGACGTGGCTGTAAATTCTGCCAAGGACTGGAATGGAGGTGCCACCCCGAGGCCCTGCTCCTCAGGCCGGACTCTATGGGGTGCAGTGGAGTAAACTGTGCAGCTACTGGCAAAGTCGATGCTTGTTGAGCTGCCTATGTACAAAGCAAAGAGACCCACAGCCGTGTCTCTGAGGACTTATTGCCGAGAAGGGAGGATGGGCGGGTTAGGAGAAGATACTGCCCAGGTGCCCTCGTGCTGGGGGACCCTGTGGGGGCACAGCCCAGCAGGGCTGGGGGAGGCCTAATGCAGATCTCTAGAGACCATCCACCATGAACAAGCAGGGCATGTGTCCTGGCCAGGGGCCCATCGGCTCAACCAGATCTCCCTGCCCAAGGCTGACCTGAGAGTCCCACAACAGTAAGGTGACCAGACGTCCCGCTTTTGGCGGGACAGTCCCGATTTTTAACCATTTGTCCCGCGTCCCGCGGCGTTTTAAAAAAGTCCTGATTTTTGGAAAGAACGCACGACAAGCTAGGGAACGGCGGGAGAACGGGAAGGGAAGATACGGTTTCCGGCGGCCAAGCGGTCAGTGGTGTCCTGCTTTACCAATGTTAAATCTGGTCACCTTACCCACACCCACATGCACTTGGGCACTGTGGGGACTGGCAGCCCGAGCTTTCTGTCAAGGCTGCCTGTGCTTATCCCACAGCACAGCTCGCTGCAGCCAACTTCTTGGGGCAGAGGGACAGGAGGGCATTTCTCTTCCTTTGGCACCGAGCCTGCTGGATGCTGTGGACGCTGTGATGTCCTGGCCTTGGCCGCACGGGTCTGTCTGATGGCCACACGGGACCCCCTTCTCCAGATAGAGCCCGGTCTGTAATAGAGCTCCGCCTTCTCCCCGAGGCCTGAACTTCCCTGGGGAGAGCCACTCCCGGTGGCTGACGCGGGGTCACGGGGCTCAGCTCCCTAGTGCCTCACATGTGGGCCTGGAGGCTAGTCCTCCTGGCCGGGACCTGGGGTCTGCCCAATGCTAATGAGACCGCAGAGGGAGAGGCAGCAGATGGAGATACCAGACCAGGTGGGGGGAGGAAGCAGGAGGCACAGGAAGAAAGGGGAGCCTGGCACCCCGCTCTCTCCCTTGCCCTCCGTCGGCCCGGCAGCAGCAAGGCCGTTCTGGCATTTCTCCAGGCTCCAAAGCCCACACCTTGAACCTGGGACCAACCTGGGCTCTCTGACTTGTAGGGACTAGATGGTGAAGGGCCGAGGCAGGTGTGGGGGAGCCTTGAGACGCCCCTCCCTCCTTCTCTCGGCGGGTGTGTTTGTGGCCCTGCCCCAGCCTCTGATGGCCCTCACACCTGCACCTTCTCTCGGGTGACACTTGAAGGGCTGGGGGCAGGCACCTCTCTGTGAGCGTTCTGCTGGAAACCCTGGAATTGGCTTGGAAGGCTGGGGTGGGGCCGGGCACGCGTGGTCCAGCTGTGGCAGAGGGAAGGGGCACTGTCTGCTTTGCGGATCTGTTTGGAGGACAGGATGCCCGACGCGGGCTTCCTCCCAAACCACAAAAGGACGAAGGCACACCAACACACACGCCTCGCTGGCCTGGGGCCACGCCGCTGTCGGGAATTACGTCCTGCAGCCACATCAGTGGTGAGACAACGCGCAGCAGGCCTCGTCCTGAGACTTGACTGGCTTCCAACCACCGAGGCTTCTGGAAAAAGACCCCAGGCTTCCCAGGGAAGCGGGCTTCGTCTGGACTCAGCCCTTCCTGCCTCTCGTCCCGGCGGAAAAGATGGTCGTGGCTTACAGCCAGCAGAGCTTCGCCCTGCGTTCATAATCTTATTAAATCCCAGCAGCCGCTGAGGTCAGTATCGATCTCCTTTCTCCTCTTCCGTGCAGCTAAGTGGCTGCCAAGGCCCTGGGGGGTCCTCCCAGGCCCCGCTGTTGCACGCCAGGCCGGCACAGAGGTCACAGGACGGGCGATAGGAGTGCCAGGGCTAGGGGTGTCCGAGTGGCCGCTGTCACAAATAGCCACACACTTCGTGCTAGTGTCAAACCACACAACTGCATTATCTCACACTTCGGGAGGTCAGACATCTGGCCTGTGTCTCACGGGGACACAACCTGGGAGCAGGCAGGGCTGGTTCCACCTGGAGGTTCTGGGGTTGGGGGCGGAGGTGGGGGGAGCTTCCTTTCTGTCTCTTTGGCTTCCAGAGGTGCCTCATTTCCTGGCTGGTGGCCCCGCCTCCAAGTTCAAAGGCAGAAGGGCTGCTTGAGTCTCAGAGTCTCAGTGCACAGTACCCTGAGATCCCTGCCTCCCTCTGCCATATCAAGAGTCCAGGTGGTTGCTGCAGGCCCACCTAGGGGACCAGGTTAATCTTCCTGTTGCCGGGAGAGCTGATCAACAACTTCAGCCCCATCTGCCACCTTAATCCCTTTCAGCCTGTAAAGTGATCTGTTCACAGGTCCCAGGATTAGGGAAACTTCAGGCCTGTGCCCCCAGGGCCTCCTTTCATGCCCTGATTCGGGCTGGGCGTCCCTCCAAGGTCCCGCCTCTCCCTGTGGGATGTGCTGGGGCTGGCTTACCTGGGCTTTTGGGAGCCAAGAGTTAAGCAGCTGTTATTACAAGCTACAGAAGCACACAATTAATAAAATAAATTGCATCAAAACAAAGGTAACGAATGCTCCAATTCATCACTTTCTAATTGTTTCCCAACATGGTACTGTCATCTGCCCTCTCGGGGTTATTTGCCTCTATTATATCTAAATGGCAGAAATTCGAATACCTCACATCTCTTGCAGTGATGTCGCGGCGGCAGCTTGAAATTGGCCGTGATGGGAGTAGTCACACCAGGGGGAACGAGCAAACTACAGATCATGGCTTGATTTATTTTTGTTTTGTTGTTGTTGATTATTTAGACTTAACGTAATGGAGAAAATGTTAATATGTCATGTTGGCCATTGCTACATTGTGAGTGATTTGTCATGTTTGTAGCTGCTACATTGTGAATAGCACAGAAATGGCCAGATCGTAATTGAACTGCAACTGTTAGTTGGCTACAAACGCACGAGTTTGGCAAAAATCCATGAAAGGGTTCTGTGTGAATTAGCTGGCGGCGTGGAATTTACAACCGAAAGAACTGTTTCACGATTACCTGCGTGCCGTGCTCCCTCCATAGCAATAACCTGGAGAGTAAGCCGGTGGGCAGAGGCAGGGACGAGCTTCCTGCTGCACAGAGGCTGGTAAGCACTTGCCAGCACACCAGCACCCGCCCTGCCCAGCCGCACCTCCCAGCACCATGTGCTCGGTGTTCTGCCCTCTCCACCTCCTGGATTTCCCAGAATCCTCCCTGCTTGTTCACATACTGTTTCTCAATGTGGCAGGACCCCCACCCCCACTCCACCCTGTGCCATCGCCTGCTTATCCGGCTTGTCCTTCAGGCACGCCCAGGAGACCCCGGGTTGGGTGGCATGCCACTCATTGCCCCCAGCTTCCCTCCACCTCAGCTCACGTCCACACACACACACACACACACACACCCCTGGAAGCAGGCTGCTCTCTGTCTTTACTGCTGGACAGAACAGCCCAGTTCCTACATAGTAGATGCTCAATAAACGCTCACTCCATGGAATGGGTAGAACACGCACAAAAGGAGCTGGAGTTGCTCTTGGCTGGGTACAAAGCCTTTAAATCTCCCCCAGGACACGGCGGGAAGCAGAAGACAGAAAGAAAGCATAGACGCAGACACAGTTCTGAAGAGAGCCGGCTCCCAGCGGATGGGGTCTCTGAGCACTTGGAGGGCCATGGGGAATGTCACATGCCAGCCCCTGTGCCTGGAGGCTGGCATCCCTGGCAGTTTGTGTAGCTCCATGTGGCAGGGAGCACAGGACTCAGGGCAGATCAGCGTCCTCCCCAGCGGGCCCTGGGAGCTGGATCCTGCCTCAGACAGTTGGTAGGGACCTGGGGACAGGCAGCCCAGGTGTGGAGCCGCCCCAGTGGGGTGCCCTGTCTCCACCCTCACCAGGGCTCCTAGGCAAACAGCAGGAGGCGCTGACGAGGGCATCGGGAGAGAGGCCTGGTCAGGTAGCTGTGATGAGGGCAGTGCTGCCTGGAACCTAGCCATGCCACGCCCGGGCTAGGCCCTCTCCTGGCACCAGCCTGAGTAGCCAGCTCTTGGGATTACACCCTCTTTACAGCTGGGAGACTGAGGTTTGCACCTGGTAAATGTCAGCACCAGGACGGCCTCCGCGCCCCTGAGATCACAGAAGACTTCCTGACCTTGATCTTAAAGTGTTTAACGCAGCTTGCCTGTTACTCGCCCGGCTCCAGGCTGTGGAGCTCCAAGGGCACCTGTGACGCCCTCTGTCCACGTCCTCTCGGGCTCCTCTCCTGTCCTTGCCCCACTCCCAGGTGGAGGCACTCATCCTGGTATCTCCTCTCACCTCACCTGGAGTTTGGAGACCACCTGGAGCTGTGGGGGGGGGGCAGGCGGGAAGCAGGACCCTCCCACAGCCGAGGCCAGTGCCTGCCGGAGAGCAGGCCTCCCCTGGCCTCCCTTCTCAGTCTTGGGAAGAGAAGGAAAACTTCCCAACCTGGGGTGTATCGAGGGAGAGATGGGGAGGAAGGGAAATGACGTCAGAGCCAATACACTTTGAGAAGGTACTGCGAGACTTCCGGTTTACAAACGGGGGAGGGGGGGGCCTAAGTCAGCATTCCCCTAACCTCGAGGAAGATGCATGGAGAGCAGGAGCCAGGAGGACACGGGATCCACTCCGTCTGTAATGAAGTGAGTCCTCAGGCCTGGAGATGGGGGGCGGGATGTGGGAAGCGATGAGAGGGGCGCGGGGTGGCTGGAGAGAGGACCCTGCAGCTGCAAGTGTTAGAAAAGGCCAGGACAGAATGCACAGCTCAGGCAAGGTCCCCCAAATGGAGAGGGGTGGGGAGGTCCACCTGCAGGCCCAGGGAGTGTCCCCAACCTGTTTGGTTCTCAGAAGCCGAGCATGGGGGCGACATAAGGAATTAGCTGGCAAAGCACGCTACCAGGAAGCCATGTGTGGGTGTCACAACATCTTCTTATAAGAAGAGAAAGCATAATCTTTGCAAAACATGCGAGAACTCAGATTCAGCACATGTCAGGTCATGTAATGCACACGGGATGAACCTAAATCTTAGAAACCCAACTCCGCGCCCCATCCGGGAGAGCTCCTACACCTGTTAAAAGGTTGAAAATGCAAGGACGGTGGTTAGTGTCAAGGGAGGCTGAGTTTAAGTTGAGGAGCACTGGGCAAGACCAAGAAGGGTCTTTTAGAATAATAAAGGCTGCAACTCACATTAACGTGTCCCAGTGATGACTACGCATGTACCAAAAATGACTCCACCGCCACAACGTGAAAGAGGAGACACGAGAAAGTATATACAAGCTCATAGTACTAATAGGAGGCTTTTCAGGAAATAACTGTTGCGATTTATTTGTTAACGTTTTTCTTTTTGGTAATTTACCCAATATTTAACCATGACAAGGTTTCAGAAAAGTTGAAAGAGTTACGTAATAAACACTCATCTATCCACCCTCCCCAGGTCAGAGGTTGGCTGACTCTGGCCCCAGGGCTAAGGCTCACCCAACCGGCTGTTTTGCATGACTTGTAAGACAAGAATGGCTTTATGTTTTTAAATGGTTGAAAACTAGTCAAAAGAGAGAAAATGTTTTGTGACATGAAAATTATGTGAAATTCAAATTTCAGCATTTATAAATAGAGTTGTACGCCTGTCGTCCATGGCCCGTTTCTTGCCCCGGTAGACTGATGGGTTGAACAGATGCAAGTCTACAATATTTACTACCTGGCCCTTTACAGAAAGGTTGACTGACCCCTGCCCTAGATTCTAAAAGAAGCATTTTTTATCATTGTTTTGGTACCCATCTGTCCATCCCTCTGTCCCTTCATCAACCCATACTGCTTTGGATGCATCAGAAAGTGGTAGACATCAGTACGTCACTCTTCAAGTGCTTCCGTGTGCATATCAACCACCAGCGTTCCTTACTAGTTTATGGGTGTTTTGTAAGTGACAAGATGTACAAACAGCAAAACGTGTAACATTTAAGTCCCATCCTCTATCGAGATGAAGTTCCCTCGTGGCCAATCACCCACTGAGGCTACCAGTTCTGATTTTTCATTCTCGGTTCCTTCGGCCAGTTCTGGACCTTCACACAAGTGGAATCAATCGCACAGCCTGTAAGCTCGTGTGCGAGCTCTCCCACTCCGCGTAGTAGCCTAAGAACCACGCTGCTGCCCGTGTGAGTGCAGACCTCCTACCAAAGAGCATTTCATTGTAGGAATGTGCCAGCATCTGTTTACTCATCTGATGACGGCCCCCACGCTTCTCCAGTGTCTGGCTAGTTTGGGTAAAACTACTGTTTCTTGTCTATCCCTTTGATGCTTTTACTTCTCTTGGGTAAATACCCGAAAGTAGAAGGTTGGCTCATGAGGTGCCTGGATGTTTAGGTTTATAAGACACTGTCAGACTTGGTCCAAAGCGGTTGGACCATTTCACTCCCAATGATGAGAGTTCTAGTTGTTCCATGCCTTTACCAGTATTGGGGTTGCCATTCTTTTCCGAGTGAGCCATTCTGGTGAGTGAGCAATGATATTTTGTTACTTATTTGGATTTTCCTGATTCCTAACAATGTTGAACATCTTTTCATGTGTTCTTTAGACATTCATATATCTTCCTTTGTCAAGTAAAAAATTAGATCGGTTTCTGCTGGGTAAATATTTCTGTATCAACATTTATTTGCTTACAGATGGATAGCATAAGACTAAGAATCCAGGCCTGGCGCAGTTGGTTGGAGCATCACCCCATGCATGGGAAGGTCTTGGGTCAGGGCACATATCCAGGTTGTGGGCTCAATCCTCTGTCAGGGCGTGTAGGGAGGTGGCTGATCGATGTTTCTCTTTCTCTGTCCCTTCCTAAAATCAATTAAAAAAAAGAAAAGAGACTAAGGATCCAGTGTTGCGGACATTTTTTTGATTATGACATAATCAGTTAAAAATAAACAGCTCTTTAAAAATGTAAGTTTATTGAGTTAGAGTTTACATAGCCAACAGTACATCCATTTTAAGTGTCCACCCAATAAATACGAGATGAGATAAGGTTTGAGATTTATTTATTTTTTATCGTATGGACATCCTGTCATTCTAGCATCATTTCTGAAAAGAAGATCTCATCCCCCAATGGATTACTTTGGAATTTTTTTTAAAAAATTAATTGACCATTTCCCCCCCATGAATCTTTGTATCAGTACTACAATGTCTTGATTACAGTAGCTTTCTAGTAAATCTTTTTTTTGAAGATATATTTTATTGATTTTTTTACAGAGAGGAAGAGAGAGGGGTAGAGAGTTAGAAACATCCATGAATGAGAGCATCGATCAGCTGCCTCCTGCACACCCCCTACTGAGGATGTGCTCGCAACCAAGGTATATGCCCCTGACCAGAATCAAACCTGGGACCCTTCAGTCTGCAGGCCGATGCTCCATCCACTGAACCAAACTGGTTAGGGCTCTAGTAAGTCTTAAAGTCAAGTAGTATACTTCCTCTAATTTAATTCATATTCCAAAAAAATGGCTCTTTTAGGTTCTCTCTATTTCCTTATGGAATTTTATAATCCGCTTGTCAATTTCTACAAAAGGAAAGAAAGAAAGAAGGAAAGAAAGAGAGGAAGAAAGAAAGAGAGGAAGGAAGAAAGAAAAAGACCACCAGGATTTTGGGGGAGCATTTGTATAGAATTAATATTTCTACCTAATATGTTTAGTAGAACTCACCAGTGAGGCTACCTGGGATTAGAGTTCTTTGAGGGAAATGTATAACTATAAATTCAATGAAAAAAGAGATATAGGGGTACTCAGGTCATTTATTTTTAATTTTTAAGAACTCTACTCATTTTATTTTCATTAAATTTTGTTTTATTGCTTAAAGTATTACAAAGAGTGTTAAATAAGTCTCCATTTTTCCCCTTGACCTTCTCCCCTCCTCCTCTACCCCCCAATGTCTTGCGTCCATTGATTATGCTTATATGCATGCATATAAGTCCTTCAGCTGATCTCTTAACTCACCGTCCCCCCCCCCAACCCTTCCCATCCTTCCCGCTGTAGTTTGACAGTCTGTTCAATGCTGTTCTGCCTCAGAACTCTATTCATTTTAAGTAACTGGACAAATGTATTGATAGAGTTGTTTATAATATTCCTTTATTCATTTAATGTTCATTGAGCATATAGTCCTACTAGGGGCCCAGTGCACAAAAATTTGTGCACTCGGGGTGGACGGAGTCCCTCAGCCCGGCCTGCCCCCTCTCACAGTCTGGGACCCCTCAGTGGATGTCCTATGATGGCCCCAGTCTGCCAGGCGCCTTTT
>PVJC01030297.1:0-21292 GCA_004026665.1 Murina feae | reverse complement strand
TCTCCCCTTACCCCCACCCGCCACTACATTCCCTCTGAGGTTTGATGGTCTGATTGATGCTTCTGTGTCTCTGGATCTGCTTTTGTTCATCAGTTTATGTTGCTCATTATATTCCATACTAGAGGCCCATTGCAAGAAGATTCCTACAAGAATAAGGCTTCCTCAGCCTATTACTGCAAGAATAGGGCTTCCTGAGCCAGAGCAAAGCAGAGAAGGGAGCAAAGCCCACCAAAGTGGACTTTGCTCCCTTCTCTGCTGCCTTGCTCCCTCCCATCTCAGCTGCCTTGGCTCTGTTCCCTTCTCCGCAGCTTTGCTCCATTCTGCAGCACTTGGCTTCCTTCTACACTGTCTTTAGTCTTTGCTCCATGCCTGTGCATGCAAATTAACTGCCATCTTTGTTGGGTTAATTTGAATTTCTCTCTGATTGGCTGGTGGGCATAGCGGAGTGACACCAATTTGCATGTTACTCTTTTATAGGTGTAGATGTCTCACTTCTTTCAAGCCTTCATTCAAATGACGCCTTCCTAGTGAGACTTTCACCATAAACCTGATTAAATGTGCAACCTGTACTCCATCAACACCTTATTCCTACTCTCCAATTTTCTTTTTCTCCCTTACCTGCTCTTATCACTAACTGTGAAGACTCATTTTATGTGTCATCAACTTGACTGAGCCATGGAGTGTCCAGATATTTGGTTAAACATTATTTCTGTGTGTGTCTGTGAGGGTGTTTTTGGGTGAGATTAACATTTGAATCCACAAATTGAGAAAAGCACTCTCCTCAATGTGGGTGGGCTTCACCCAATCCATTAAAGGCCTGAACACGATGAAAGGTTTAGTAAGGCCCTAGAAAATTTTCTCAGTAGATAGAGCTTCAACCTGTGGACTGACGGGTCTCAGGTTTATGCCTCCAGTCAAAGGCATGTACCAATTGCAAGTTGATGCCCTGGTAGGGCTCATGTGGGAGGCAACCAATCGAGGTCTCTTTCTCACATCAGTGTTTCTGTCTGTCTCTCCCCCTCCTTTCCACTCTCTGTAAAAGTCAATGGAAAAATATCCTTGGGTAAGGATTTTTTTAAAAAAAGTTGAATAAGAAGGAAATTTTTATCTCTGTCTGACTTGGAGCTGGGACATCAGTCTCCTGCCTTTGACTCAGACTGTAATTTTCACCATCAGCTCTCCTGGGTCTCAGGCTTTTGCACTTGGATTGGAACTCTACAGGTTCCCCCTGCTATCTGAAAGTAGGGAGTTCCTATGGGACCTTTCATAAGTCAAAAGAGCATAAAAGTGAAGGAGCAATTATCTTAGGACACATCTTGCTAACAAATGCAGAAAATAAAATGAAGAAAGCACAGATGCTCACAGACACAGCTCAAAGCTCCATGGCTTGGTGCTGAGAAGATGAGTATAGTTCCTAGGGAAGAGCCTGGCAGGGCCACTCTCCTGCTCAGGATGCATGCTGCCTCTATAACTACAAACAAAACAAATGCTAAACACTATTTTCACCTTTTTTCCCCCAGAAAAGCTAAAATCCTCTTTGGGTTTCCTTTAGTTCCCATAAAAGGGCAATGATGCAGGCCTTTCCTAAAAACAAAGTGGTGTAACACGGACTTTTGAAAAGCAAAGGACACCTGGATACCTCCTTGGTCTCCAGCTTGCCCACTGGATTCCAAAATTGCGTGAGCCAATTCTTATCATAAATCTATTCAGGTGTATACACACATACATACTATTGGTTCTGTTTCTCTGGAGAACCCAGAAAAATACACCAATTAACAGTGTACTTTTGTTACTTTAAAATTTTTTTTGTCTCCTTCCACTCCAACATAAACTTCATGAGGGCTGAGATTTTTGTCTTTTTTGTTCACTGCTGTATCCTCAGCACAATGCCTGGCATACAGTAGGTACTTAATAAATATATGTTGAGCGAGTGATGGCTCTTATAATTGTACCTTGCTTGGGTGTCTTGGTTATTTTTTTTATTTTTGTGGAGATTTTTTGTCTCCCAGGAAGAAATCTGTAAGCCTCTCCACCACAGGAACTGGCCTTTGCATCCCCAGTGCCAGGCCAAGTGTCCACCAGCAAACATGCCCACTACATCTTGAATGAATTGCCTTGCTATGATCCATTCAGAAGAACATTCGAGTTTCCAGAAACACACAGGGCAGAGGACTTCTCAGTACCTAGTTCAAGAAGATCACCTGTCTGCTTTGCCCTCACCTCTCCCTGAAATCCCAGACTAGGCAAGGCTGTCAGCCAGGTGTGCCCACCTCCCTCCCTTCCTTGTCCTTTTCCTCCCTACCCCCTCCCCAGGCCCCCTGAGTACAAGCGGTTATCTGGAGGTGGTAATTATTGCGAGTAAATTTGAAGTTGATTTGCACATGGCTATGTCTCACGCAGGTTGATTTGTATGCCTCCAGAGCACTTGTGATACTCCAGAAATGCCATAGCAACGGCCTGGCGCGCCGTGCTCCCTGTCGGAGAACGGGTGTGCGCAGCAATGAGAGGGAGGGCAAGGTAAGAGCACACGCGCGCTGTGGCGGGGAGCCACAGCTCTCACCGCTGCCACCTCTCTGAGCCTGGGGTTCCCCGTTGGCAACAGGAAATAATAACCCGCACGCAGGCTGTTGTCGAGCAGAAAATGAGATAATGGCCTGAACAGTTAGTAAAACTGTAAACCAAGGGCTGGCTATTAGCAACATGACCATTCTTTTTCGCAATGTTGTCTTCTTTCCCACTTCTCCCCGCCTTTCTGCGGCTCCCTCTGCCTGCCTTGCGCCCTGAGCCAGTGCCTGCCAGGTTCCCCTGCCACAGGAGCGCGTTTCCTGCTGGTGCTCTTTTATTCAGT
The DNA here is from genome assembly GCA_004026665.1 of Murina feae. Classification (NCBI taxonomy): domain Eukaryota; kingdom Metazoa; phylum Chordata; class Mammalia; order Chiroptera; family Vespertilionidae; genus Murina; species Murina feae. The sequence goes on along the minus strand of PVJC01030297.1, from coordinate 18,444 downwards.
GCAAAAAGCATGGCCCCTGTACACCTTTTAGCGATGGAGCCCACAGGGACACCGCTGGCTCATCCCACAGGGGCCAAGTTACTGATTGTAGTCACTCTGCTTTTCGTTAATTCAGATTGACTGGGAGGAGGCCAGCTGGAATTAGTGACAAATTTGAGGCAGAGAATATTGATAATGAAAGGCCATCTTATTGCCTGCAATGACATGTGATAATTCAAAGGAGTTTTCCAAGGAGAGCTTTAATTAGTGAATAGATAAGACCTTTTTTGTGAATTATTTGGGTGGACATAGACCTCAAGTCCTTAAAAGCAGTTTTGACCTCCTCAAGGAGTTGAAAAGCAGCCCTTCCTTTTCCAACTGCCTCCTTCCTTTCTAAATCTGAGTTTCTGATTTGAAAACAAGAAAGCACTACGAACTATACATTTATTCCAAATATATATTTTTTGTTGATTTCAGAGAGGAAGGGAGAGGGAGAAGGAGAAACATCAATGACGAGAGAGAATTATTGATTGGATGCTTCCTGCACACCCCATACTGGAGAGCAAGTCTGCAACCCAGGCATGTGCCAGGAATTGAACCCAGAACCCTTTAGTCTGCAAGCTGATGCTTTATCCACTAAGCCAAACCAGCTAGGGCCATTCAAGATATTTTTTAAACACATACTATGTGCCAGGGGTATTGGCATCACAGACATAGAGCTAATGTTCTAGAGGAGGAACAGACAATATTGAAGTAACCAGAGAAAAGAGACACTTTTAAATTGTAGTGTCACAGAATTTACCAGGCGACTGGAAAATACACACACAGGAGTACTCGGAGACACAGGAAAAACCCATTTATTTCCAGATGTACTAGTACCGTGACTCAGTGGAGCCTGTTTCCAAATCCTGAGCAAGCTAATATGAAGGAAGCTTTCTCTTTATATCCTTTGGTTTCTTTGTCCCCCATATAAGGATCAGACTTCCAGACCTTTCTCAGGCTTTACAAAAATCCCCAGTGTGTTGGGATGGGGGATGTGAGACCACATCTAAAGGCCTGACCTGGTGCCAGCGCTGAAAACCCCCTCTAGGGGTTGTGTATGGTTTATGGCCTCTGTACAATGTGAATATTTAGGTAAACAGGTCTTGCAAGACCAGATAATTGAGGAAGGGGCAGTGATTAGACTATAGGCTAACAGGAATGTGCATTAGGGATATTAATTAACTAAATTCAGAGTCATGCTGCTGGTCTCCCCCCCATACCCCCCAAAAATATCTTATTTTCCTCATCAGTAGTAAAGTCTCTAAAGGAGATAAATAGGGTGAGGGAGGTGGGGTAGCTACTTTAAAAAAGATGAGTCAGATCTGGCCAGGTGTGGCTCAGTGATTGAACATTGATCTATGGACCAGGAGATTACAGTTCCATATGCTGGAGGCGGTTGATTAATGGTTCTCACTTATCATTGATGTTTCTCTCTCTCTCCCTTGCGCTTCCTTTCTGAAATCAATAAAATATATATATATATATATATATATATATATATATATATATATATATATATATATATTTAAAAGAAGATAGGGGCCGCCCTGACTGGTTTGGCTCAGTGGATAAAGCATCGGCCTGCAGACTGAAGGGTCCTGGGTTCGATTCCGGTCAAGGGCATGTACCTTGGTTGTGGGCACATCCCGGGTGGGGGTGTGCAGGAGGTGGCTGATTGATGTTTCTCTCTCATCAATGTTTCCAATTCTCTATACCTCTCCCTTCCTCTCTGTAAAAAATCAATAAAATTTATTTAAAAAAAAAAAGAAGAAGATAGAGGCCAATAGGGGTCTTTCCGCTGCTGGCCGGAGCCTTCATTCCGTGCCACCCCCTGGTGGTCAGTGCATACCATAGTGAGTGATCGAATTCTTGATCTCCTGGTTGAACTCCAAAGGGGACACTTTGCATATTAGCCTTATATATATACAATGAGTGCCCAGATTATTATGACCACCTGACGTTGGTAGGCAAATTAGCTATAATTTCACGCTGAAGTTGCTAATGGGTCAGATCATTACAAATGTCTGAATAGCACAACATGCATAAGTATCATCCTATCATGTTGATGGCGTAACCCAATGGAGATGGCTTCTTCCAAGAAGACAATGCGCCATGCTACGGTGCTCATATTGTGCAGGAGTGCTTTCAAGAACATGAGGGAGATTTTACCTTGCTTAGGTGGCCCCCACAATCACCAGATCTCAATCCAATTGAGCATTTGTGGAACGAAGTTAAAAGAGCCATCAGGCAGCTGGTTCCACAACCATCAAATCTCACAGAACTGGACAGCGCTATTCATCAGGCATGGTGTCAGATTCCTCACATTACCTTTCAACATCTCATGGAGTCAATGCCAAGAATTGCCACAGTATTGAAGGCAAAAGGTGGCTCAACGAAGTATTGATGGGGTGGTCAAAATAATCTGGCCGGTCATAATAATATGGCCACTCAGTGTAGATTTTTTAAAATATATTTTATTGATTTTTTACAGAGAGGAAGTGAGAGGGATAGAGAGCTAGAAACATTGATGAGAGAGAAACATCGATTAGCCGACTCCTGCACACCTCCCACTGGGGATGCGCCAGCAACCGAGGCACATGCCCTTGACCGGAATCGAACCCAGGACCTTTCAGTCCTCAGGCCAACGCTCTATCCACTGAGCCAACCCGGTTAGGGCTCAGTGTAGATTATTAGTATTATTTTGTTAACCCTCACCTAATGATATTTTCCCCATTGATTTTTAGAGGGAGTGTAAGGGAAGGGGAGAGACAGAGAGAAAGAAACATCGATGTGAGAGAGACACATCAATTGGTTGCTTCCCACATGTGCCCCGACCAGAATGGAGCCTGCAATCAAGGCACATGCCCTTGACCTGAATCAAACAAGGACCCTTCAGTTCACAGGCTGATGCTCTAACTACTGAGAAAACTGTCTAGGGTGAGCTATCTGTTTTTTCAATTGTAGCAGTTCTCATGGATACTTAGTGGTATTGAAAGGGGGCAGCAATAGAATTTGGGGAACCAGCTAGTATTGTAAGAAATATTTATCATACTCTGTTAGCCATGATTGTTTTATTCTTATTAAAGAAGGCACTTCTACCCTGGCTGGAGATGCAACCCTTCCTTCCCATTTGGACCTGCCTATTATCTTGGAAAGATTAAGACCTTTGCTGCAAAAACCAGAATCGCCAGCCCTTTGAAGATCCCCAGCCCTTTCTGCATCCCTGCAGGCCTTTGCAGAGCTCTAGCCTGCTTACCTGTTATTGTCCATCTGACACTCCCTTTGGCTATTTGCCCATGTAATTCCAGCCCTTGAATATCACTAAGCCCTTTGAAGACCCCTAGTCCTTTTGTATTTCTGTAAACTGCCCTTTTGCCTACTTTTCTTTTGTGCTTTTGCTATATAAGCAACTGGCTTATGGTGAGCTGCAGAGTAGATTTCTGTGACTGACCTTCCGCTTTCCCATACTGCCAGCAGTATTGGAATAAACACTCATAGTATATGATTCAACCCTGTCTCTGCTTCACTGGCTCAAGTACTGACAGGCAGCATGAACCCATTGTTTGTCTGGTTACAGTATCTCCTCAGGGTTTTAAATTGCATTTCCCTAATGACTAATTATGTTAATCATCTTTTCACATATTTATCTCATTCACATATCCTCTCTCATAAAGTGCCTGTTCCAGTCTTTTGCCCATATTTTTTGGTTGTTATTTTATTATTGATTTGCAGGGGCTCTTTGTATATTTTGGATATTAGTCTTCTATGAAAAACATGTTTTGTAAACATAACTATTGTTTAAAAGATCCCCAGTGATTCTAACACGAACCCCTGGCTCACTAAAGATCAGTCCCAGAAGCTCTCTACTTTTATGGGTCCCCAAATCTGCCCCTTGGCAACTGTGTCTGAGGGTTGGCTCTTCAATCCACATGAATATCCATGGCTGCAGGGATTTTAGGAGTGAGGGGTGCCTCCTGTGGATCTGTCTGGCTTTGGACAGTTCCATTAATCTGAAATGTTCTCTTATCCTCTGATGTGAGACCATAGATAATTATATTCTTGTTTCCACTGTAAAATTTTCCTTGTCTTGATCTTTTTGTTGTTGTTAATCTTCACCTGGGGCTATTTTTCCCATTGCTTTTCAGAGAGAATGAAAGGGAGTGGAAAGAGAAACATCAATGCAAGAGACACATTGATGGTCCCCTCATGCACATACCCTGATGGGGGTTAGGGGGGGTGGGATGGGGGTGTGGGAAAGTGGGGAGCGAACCCACAACCCAGATACATACCCTTCACCAGAAATCAAATCTGCAATCTTTTGGTGTATGAGCCAACCCTCTAACCACTGAGCAACACCTGCCAGACTTGAAATGGGTCTTATTGTATGACCTATTCCCATCACCTGGAGATGGTTGTGTCAAAGGGACAAAGATATGTTTCTCCTGTATGGAACAAGCTATGTCCTAGGCATAGGAGTGTGATTTTCTGTTTCTCCTCCCTGCCGTTGTCCTCAGGCTGCCTATGTGCTCACTGAAAAGAAGAATCATTTTCTAGCAGCCTCAGCAACCATTCAAATGAGGCTTGGAACTGATGGCCTGGTCCTTATCTCTTAGAATTTGCTGTGTATTTGCTACATGACATTGCATAAGGCACGTAACCTCTCTCTGAGTCTTGGTTCCTGTGACTGGTAAATGAGGACAGTAACTTACTTGTTGTGGAGTAAGTGTATGGCATAAAGTAGGTGTTCACAAGCCATTAGTTCCCTTGAAATGGGAGCTGTGAAGTTTTGGCTCTGGGAGCAGTGCAGCTGAGCCCTATGCTTGGGGACTTGCCTTGCCCTCAACATGTTCTGGTGTTATTTTTCTGCCCCTTTCCTCCATACCTTTGGAAGCCTAGGTTGTCCAATGTCCCTCCTGCTATGTCATCCTCACCTGCCCTTCTTGGCTAATTTGAACAGAGCATCCCAAGAGGGCACTTAGGATCTTTAAGCTCAGAGAAGATGGCTTGGAAGCCAATTCTTTGGGACATACAGTTCCTGACTCAGATCTGGGCAAGGAGCCAAGGCCTTCGAAGGGCTGTAGAAAAATGTAACCCTCACTTCCCTCTTTAAGAGCTCATAGTTTTTACTCTCTGTCTCTTTTAGTGCCAAAGAGAAAGGGAAGAAGACCTCAGAGGTTAAGATTAGGTGCTCCTTGGGAGTGTCATCCTGGGCAGGCACTGGAGAGGAGCCTTGACTCCATCTGGTGGAGAAGCATCCATGCAGTAAAGGAAGGGTTTCTCTGCTGCTCCAGGAGGAGGATAAGGAAAATGAGGGGGAATTCATGGGGAGCTCCCAGAAATGTCCTTGACCTGGGAAACAAGTGGATATAGGGCATCCGGAGAATCCACCAACTCTAGGCACTAGCTAGAGCTCATCCATTTCACAGCCAAGCATGGGAGGTTTTGTCCCAGCACAAGATGTGGGATGGGAATAGAAAAAGAATGTCACATTCCTGGGTGTAACTCAGATTTCTCTGAGCTATTTCCAGGTCTGTCTCGAGGCAGGTTCAAGAGGGAGATAGGTGGAATGCTGGCAAGAAGAGTGGCTGGGATGGGTATACTCCCCTTCCCTGGTTTCTGATCCCCATTAGTGTTTTGGATATATCAATCCCACCCAAGGCCTCATTCTAGCTCTCCAACATGTTGCCCATTGCTCCCTTTTAGGGATTAGTATACTGACAAATCCATCCACCCATCCATCCAACAAATATTTACTTATCAACTCCTATTTGTAGGTACTAAGCTAAGTTCTGTGAATCTGTAACTGTGAAAAAGACATCTGTCCTTCACAGAGTTCACATGATCATGGGGCATCAGAGGTTATCAGGAAGCCACATTCTATGGACTAAGTCCAAGGATAAAGCAAAGTATGTCACATTGTGTCACAGAGACACTATTGGGAAGAATCATGGAAGGACCCTAGAACAAGAGGGACCAGAGCTGAGAGCTGGGTGGAGGGGTGTGAGGGGACTCAATGGAGGGATAGTGAGACAAAAAGGAAGGGAATAAAGTCCAGGCAGTGGAAACAGCATGTGAGAGGGCCTAGAGGCAAGATATGAGTAAGAAAGTGGTTCCCTTTGAGAAGAGTGGGCTGTGTGTGTGTGTGTATGTGTGTATAGGGGCAGTAAAGAAGTAAAACATATAAGGTGGAAGAAGCAGTCAGGGACTAGATCAGGAAGGCCTCAAAAGCCATGGCAAGGAGTCAAGACTTGATTTTGAAGGAAAGGAAGAGGTTTTGACATGATCATATTTGTGTTTTTCTTTTTTAAAAAAATATATTTTATTGATTTTTTACAGAGAGGAAGGGAGAGGGATAGAGAGTTAGAAACATTGATGAGAGAGAAACATTGATCAGCTGCCTCCTGCACACCCCCTACTGGGGATGTGCCCGCAACCAAGGTACATGCCCTTGACTGGAATTGAACCTGGGACCCTTCAGTCCACAGGCTGGTGCTCTATCCACTGAGCCAAACTGCTTAGGGCAATATTTGTGTTTTTCAAAGATCACTTTGATTTCTGGGTGCAGAGACAGTGGGGAGCCGGCACAAATAAACACAGGAAGAAAGTCTATTATAGTAGGCCAGGGGAGAAATGATATTGATGTTGACCAGAAAGGTAGCAGTGGGGACAGAAAGAAGTGTTTGGGTTTGGGATGTATTTTGGAGGTTGAGTCAACAGGACTTAATGGTGGATTGAAAAGATGCCTCTGAGTTTCTGACTTGAACAATTGCCGCATTGATAGTGCTATTCATGAGATGGGAAATATTGAGGGAACAGATCTAGGGGAGAGTGGGAGATGAGTTCAGTGCCATGGTGAAAGCTTCTAGTAAGAAGCCAGTTGCTCATCTAGGTCTGATCCTCAGGAGAGAGAATGAGGCTAGAGATAGAATTGTGAAGTTTTGGAAGTGAACAGGTAGCCCAAAAGGAGTGGAGTATGCCATGTTTTGTGCAGCAGCACTGTCCTGTCAAAAACAAAAAGCTTTGGGCCCTAGTGAGTTTGGTTCACTGGGTGCAGGGGTCCTCAAACTTTTTAAACAGGGGGCCAATTCACTGTCCCTCAGACCGTTGGAGGGCTGGACTATAGTTTAAAAAAAAACTATGAACACATTCCTATGCACACTGCACATATCTTATTTTAAGCAGGACAGGCAGCGGCAGCAAAAATACCCGGCAGGCCAGATAAATGTCCTCAGCAGGCCACATGTGGCCTGCGGGCCGTAGTTTGAGGATGCCTGGGAGCATCTGCCTGTGGACTGAAGAGTCCCAGGTCCGGGTTTTGGCACCATATGTGAGGTTCGAGGCGCAGGGGGAAACTGAGTCAGGGAGTCAGGAAGATTGAAGGAAGAGAATTTATTCTGCGCTCTCTGGGCGAAGTCCAGAGGCCCCGAGGAGGGGCCGCTGGAGTTGCACCGAGCGGGGAGTAAAGGGGTGTTTTTTATACAGCTGTTCAGTGAGGGCAGGAGAGCATGAGTTGTGGCCTTCTGCCCAGGGGTCTTCAGGTTTCCAGGAAGGCTGTGGGAGTTCCCCTGCGGGGGTCTTCACAGCTTCCAGGTTGTCACCATCTGTCTGGTAGCTGACATATTAGGAATTTTAGGGAAGGCCATATCTGCAACGCCATCTTTCTCGAGGAGGCATGTAACAGCCTTGGATCCCCCTCCTACCTAATAGTTTGATTCCAGGCAAGGGTACATGCCCTGGTTGCTAGCTTAATCCCCAGGGGCATGCGGGAGGCAGCCAATCAATGATTCTCTCTCATTTTTGATCTTTCTATCTTTCTCTCCCTCTCCCTTCCTCTTGGAAATCAATAAAAATATATTTAAAAAATTTTATTTTTTATTTTGTTCTATTTTATTTTTATTTTTATCTTTATTGTTCAGATTATTACAGTTGTTCCCCTCATCCCAGTTCCCACCCCACCCTCTGTCCTTACCCCCCCACCCCCGCTGTCTTCATCCATAGGTGTACGATTATTGTCCATTCTCTTCCCACACCCCCAACACCCTTTACCCCCCAAAATTGTCAGTCCACTCCCTTTCTATGCCTCTTTATTCTTGCTTCAGCCTAAATCCTGGGAGGCAGTTTTAGAAGGCAGTTATCAAAGAGTTTGCAATTTAGTGTAAAGGCCCTGCAGATAGTCCTAACTCTTGGCTCCCTCTTCCCTCCCAGTTCCTGTAATTTCCACGGCATCTTGGGCTGACTTGACTAGTTTCCAATAAGAATGGCTGAGGCTAGGCCAGCTACCATTCTTAGGAAATTCGGTTTCCGACTCCCCCTGCTGGCAGAGCTGAAGATGACTCAAGGCTGGGTTCAGAGTTTGAGAGCGCACACTGTCTTGCTTCCCTTGGGGCAGATCCTTCTCAGCCCAAAAGGAGGGGATTGAGACCTCACTCCAGTTCCCTTCTCCTCTTTTCCCTAACACTTCACCCACTTTAGAACTCTAGCTAGAAATAGAGAGAGAAAAGACTAATTAGGTACTAGGAAGCAAATTAAATAAGAATATTTCCAAATCACTTTCTTTTGTTTTCTTCCTCAAACTCACTCTATTTTTGTTGTTGTTAATTCTCACCCAGGGATATTTTTCTACTGATTTTTTTTAAAGAAAGTGCAAGAGTGGGGGAGAGAGACACAGAGAGAAACATCGATGTGAGAGATACACTTCTCTTGGTTGCCTCCCTCATGTGCCCTGACTGGAGCTGGAGATTGAGCTTGCAATTTAGGTACATGCCCTTGACTGGAATCAAACCTATGAACCTTCAGTCCTTGGGCTGATGTTCTAACCACTGAGAAACCAGCTAAGGCAGTGGTTCTCAATCTTCTGGCCCTTTAAATTCAGTTCCTCATGTTGTGACCCAACCATTAGTAATGTTGCTACTATTATGGATCATAATGTAAATATCTGATATGCAGGATGGTCTTAGGCAACCCCTGAGAAAGGGTCATTCAACCACCAAAGGGGTCGCGACCCACAGGTTGAGAATCGCAGGGCTAAGGCCTAAACCCACTCTTGATTGCCTTGCCCATGAAGCCTTAATTTGGTTATGTATACCTATCTCCAAAAACACTCTCTCCATATCTCATTCTCCCAGAGCAACATTTTGCTGACACCAGTTGGCCTTCCTCCTCCTCATATACAGGAAAGCAATGGTCTGTGATGATAAGAGCACCGAGTTGGGTTTAAGTCCTGTTTCTGCCACTGATTCAGAGTGTCACCTTGGGCCAGTCACTTCCTTCTTACCCAGTGGCAGTTCTCTCACTTGTGACATTGATTGCACTCCAAAAAACTGTTCCAACTCTAGCGATCTAGACTTTACTTCAACTACCTTAGCCTTTTCAGTTCTTCACATGCATCAAGTTCTCTCCTACCTCGGGGTCTCTGGTCATGCTCTTCCCTCTGTTTGAAATGTTCTTCTCTTCCCTTTTTTGTTTAGTTAACTCCTCCTTATCCTTCAGCCCTCAGCTCGTATGTTACTTCCTCAGAGAAACCTTTCCCAGGCCTGACAGACTATCAGGTACTTCATATGTTCTCAGAACTCCCTGGAGTTTTCCTTGTGTGGTTTGTAATTTTTCACATGTTGTGGGATTATTGTTTCAAGCCAACTCTCTCCCCACCATAAACTCCTTGATAGCAAGGACCTGTTTGTTTTGCTCACCACTGTATCACAGCATTCAGATCCTTGCCTGACCATCTTGTAAAGCTCAACAGGTATCTAATCCAATAAAAGAGTAATATGCAAATTGACCATCACTCCGTTAAGCCACGCCCACAAGCCAAGCCATGTCCACAAGTCAATCAGAGTGGCTGTATGCAAATTAACCCAGCCAAGATGGTGGCCAGCAGCCACGAAGCTAGAGCAAACAGGAGGCTTCCGTTGCACCAGCGATGGAGGAAACTGCCTGCCTAGGCCAGCTGGGTCTCTGCTCAAGGCAACAATGTTTCAATTATAGAAGCCACGGAGCTGAAGCAAACAGGAGGCTTTGTTGCCTGCCTAGGTCTCGCTCTAGGCAATGAAGTTTCAATTATAGAAGATAAGTAAACCCCAGAAACCTGATTCCAGCCAGCCTCGCTGGGACCTTGGGTCAATGGGAGCTTTGGGCAGCCTGAAAATGGCCCTCAGCCCCTCATCCAGGCTGGCCACAGCCGCATGGGGTGAGGGTTCCCACTGGGGGGCTTGGCCAGCCTGCAAACAGCCATCAGCCTCACCCAAGCTGGCCAGGCATGCCAGTAGGTGGACATCCCCCGAGGCATCCCAGACTGCAAGAGGGCACAGGCCGGGCGGAGGGAGCTCCCTGAGTGCACAAATTTTTGTGCACCGAGCCCCTAGTTTATTAAATAAATGAAAAAATAAACAGATAAGTGAATCCATCCTTCATCTATCAGTTTCTTTATATATCTAACTTGCATAATATTTAGGAGCAAAAAGTCAAAATCTAGATTGCCTGGGTTTGGACTCCAGCTTTATGACTCACAAGCTGTGTAAATTTATGCAATTTATCCAATCTTTCTTTGCCTCAGTTTCCTTATCTATAAAGGGAGGATAATAATAGTATACACTGCCTAACAAGGTTATTGTGAGGATTAAAAGATTTAATATCTGTAAAGTATGTAGAACAAAGCCTGGCATTCAAGTGCTATATTAGTAATACCTATTGTTCTTCTTTTGCCTCATCCATCTCTCCACTTACCCATTCTGAACTCTCCCACCAGACCTCATTACCTTTTTTTTTTCAGACCTCATTATCTTATTTCTGGTCTGTGAGCGGGTGACTCAGTGTAATTTGCAGAACAGATAGAAAGGGTGATTTTTTTAATTATAATGGAAAATTTTAAACATGCAGAGAAGTAGAGTGTAGAGGATAATGAACCTCTGTAACAAGCTTCAACAATTATCAATATTTTGCCAAACTATGTTCATCTGCTTCCCTCTCATTTTTCTTCCCACTGGAGTATTTTAATGTGAATCTCAGGTGTCATATCATTTTATCTGAAAATACTCCATTATGTATGTCTAGCAGATAAGGACTTTAAAAAACACAACAATACCATTAAAACACTTAAAAATTAACAATTATGAGGGAAGGCTTTTAAAACCCCATTCCCTTGAGAAAAGCTGGGGGAATGAGAGTCCTCACTTCAGGGTAGATGTGTAATGAGGAACAGCCAGGAGAATTACTATAAGAAAAAGTGCTTTATACAAGGCTTGACAACATAAATGGGATATAGTAGTGACTATCATTTTGATTCTCTTTTGTTTCCTCCATTTACCTACTCTAAATCCTCCCCAACTTTTCTCTTATTTCCGGTCTGTGAATGTGTGTGACCATTTACAAAGGAGGACTAGGTGGTGAGTTTTCTGGGTCATTGGCATCCTGGGGTGGGAGCTGGGACAGGAGAATGTACCGAAAAGGGCAGGGACTTAAGGACTGAGGTGGAGAAAGGAGAGCTGGAGGACTTAGTGGATTTAAAGAAGAGTGGAGTCATGTGGCTGTGTGAATATGGCACCTGAGAAAAATCCAATAACCTAAGGGCAAGAGAGCCAAGGGTTGGTCTTTTCTTTCCAGTGATTAGGGCCTTTGGGGATCACTGCCAGTTGGAAAGCAGGAATTCATGAGGGAATTCCCTTTAGCTTTTCTCCACAGACCACAGAAGAGCAGCTAAGATAGCAATTGGGGTTCTGTTTTGCTTCATCTTGAGTTCTCAACAGTTCCAAGGATATAAGTGATGATGGCAGACACTGAGCAAAAAGCACAACTAGAGATGACCTTCCTCAGACTTGCGATAATGATTATTGTGCTTCCATTTCTCTTTTCCTTTCTGTGGAATTCTCCCCACCATCCCTTCTCACCTCACTCATCCTTTGGGTACCCAGGGCACCTGCACTCTTGACCCACCACAGTCCAAAACTGCCTCCAGGAAAAGAAGTGATTCAAACATTTTACATTTAAAAATTTTTTATTGTTGAAAGTATTACGTATGTCCCCTTTTTCCCCCATTGACCCCCTACAACCCACCCCTGCCCCAGGCCCTCACCACCCCATTATCTGTGTCCATGGGCTATGCATATATGCATACAAGATCTTTGGTTGATTACCTCATACCCATCCACCCTCACCTGCCTTTCTCTGAGATTCCTCACTCTGGTCCATGCTTCCAAGTCTCTGGATCCACTCCATTTACCAGTTTATTTTGTTAATTAGGTTTCATATGTGAGTGAGAACCATGTGATACTTGTCTTTCTCTAACTGACTTATTTCACTTATGATGATACTCTCCAGGTTCCTCCATGCTGTCTTAAATGGTAAGAGATTCTTCTTTTTACTGCTGCATAGTATTCCATGGTATACATTTATATGTACCACAGCCTTTTTATCCACTTATCTACTGATGGGCACTTGGGCTATTTCCAGATCTTAGCTATTGTAAATTGTTCTGCTTATGAAAATAGGGGTGCACACATTCTTTTTGATTGGTGTTTCAGGTGTCTTAGGATATATTTCCAGAAGTGGGATCCCTGTGTCAAATGGCAATTCCGTATTTAATTTTTTGAGGAAAGTCCATACTGTTGTCTATAATAGCTGCACCAGTCTGCATTCCCACCAGCAGTGTATTAGGGTTCCCTATTCTTCACATCCTCGCCAGCACGCATCATTTGTTGATTTGTTAATAGTAGTCATGCTGACAAGTGTGAGGTGAAACCTCGTTGTCCTTTTAATATGCATCTCTCTGATGATCAGTGACTTTGAGCATTGTTTCATATGTCTCTTGGACATCTGTATGTCCACTTTGGAGAAGTGTATAATTAGATCCTTTGCCCATTTTTAAATTAAATTGTCTTCCTTTTGTTAAGTTGCATAAGTTTCTTATATATTTTGGATATTAACCCTTTATCAGATGTATCATTGCCAAATATATTCTCCCATACAGTAGACTCCCTTTTGTTGATGGTTTCTTTTAGTGCAAAAGCTTTTTATTTTGATGTAGAACCATTTGTTTATTTTCTCCTTAGTTTCCTTTGCCATAGGAGATATAGCCATAAACATATTGCTATAAGACATGTCTGAGATTTAGCTGCCTATGTTTTTTCTAGGATTCTTATGGTTTCCCAATTTACATTTAGGTCTTCTTTCCATTTTGAGTTTATTCTTGTGTATAGTGTAAGTTGGTGGCCTAGTTTTATTTTTTACATGTATCTGTCCAATTTTTCCAACACCATTTATTGAAGAGACTGTCTTGCCTCCATTGTAGGCTCAATTCAAGCACTTTAGCAGGGTAAACAAACTCTTTCCAAACTGGTCTCCAATGACATCATCCATCTCATTTCCTACCACTTCCCTTTTCTTTCCAGTAGGTAGTGGGTTACAGTAAATGAGCACAGACCTATGTCCATATAGAATTGGTATTTAATTCGGGCTCTGCCATTTCCCAGCTCTGGGAACTTAGGCAAAGCCACCTTTTTATCTGAGCCTCAGTTTTCATGTCGGAAAAATGGGGATAGTAGTAGTATATTAAAAGCCCTCTTAAGAGAGGGCCTAAAGCCGTATGAACATACGAGTGACCCGGTGCATGAAATTCATGCACATTAAAAGGGAATTCATTAGAGGAAATATTTTAAAATTGCTATTTGCCCTTTATCTATAATAGAAGTGTGAGAGATTAAAGAAAATTAGTAAAATATATATGGAAATCTTCCTTCTGTCAGAGTCTGGGGTGTGTCATGGGAACCAGAGTCAAGTCCCTGCCCACCCACATGAACCTCAAAATCATGCGAGACCCAGACCCGGCCGGCCCTACCCCCATTGGACTAGATCCAGACCTGGCCGGCCCCACCACTGTCAAGCCCCGCCAAATGGGGGGGGGGGTGCAGCTTGAGGTCCCCCATCAAGCTCCACCAGGCGGGGAGCTCAGCCTCAGGTTCCCCAGCCTGGGGTGGGTTGCACAGCCTGAGGTTCCCCGGCCCAGCCCAGGGTGGGAGGCATGCCTTGAGGTTCCCCATCAAGCCCCGCATGGTGGGGGGCATGGCCTCAGGTCTCCCAGCCTGGTGCTGGGGCTTGGGGCATGGCCTCATGTCCTCTGGCCTGGGACTGGGGCAGGGAGTGCAGCCTGAGGTCCCTCAACCCAGCACTGGGGCAGGGGGTGCGGCCTGAGGTCCCCCCTCAAGCCCTGCTGGGTTTGGGGCATGGCCTCAGGTCCCCCAGCCTGGTGCTGGGGCAGGGGGCATGGCCTGAGGTCCTCTGTCAAGCTCCACCAGGCAGGGGGTACAGCCTCAGGTCCCCTGACCTGGCCCAGTGCCACACAGCCTCAGGTTGTTGCTGATTGCTCCTTAAGGCTCTTTATGGGAACTTGGCCTCCGCTGTGGGCACAGCCATCTTGTGTTATGGAATCTCTGCCTCTGCTGTGGGCACAGCCATCATCGACTGTTATGGTGTGATGGTCAATTTGCATATTCCCTCTTTATTAGATGAGTTTAAGTATATAAACCGTCTTCTCTAAGATCCTTTGCAAATGCCTAATGGGCTCAAGCTGGTTTGACTCAGTGGATTGAGCATTGGCCCATGGACTAGTCACTGGTTTGATTCTGATCACAGGCACATACCTTGGTTGTACCTGGGTCCTGGTAGGGGTGTGTGCAGGAGGCAACCAACTGATGTCTCTCTCACATCAGTGTTTCTCTCTGTGTGTGTCTCCCCTTCCTTCCCAATTTCTTTTAAAAAAATCAATGGAAAAATATCCTCAGGTGAGGATTAGCAAAACAAGAAAGAAACAAAGAAAAAAACCCTTAAAAACAAACAAAAGCTTAATGATCTATAAAATTTACAAAAAGCTAAAATTCCCTGGACCTATAGTAGACATATAGGTGAATTTTCAAATACCAAATGTTAATTGTGCCTTGAGGAATCTAATGTCCATGTTCTTACCAGTTTATGAGCAAAGGCAATTTTTGTTGTCTTACAACTTATTTGCATCGCGGAAACAAGCCATTAACTCAATCACCATGTTTCTGGAAGCCCTAAGTTCTGCCTTTGAAAATATGCATCTCAGTTGGAGCTTCTGAAGAAATGGTGACCATAAGGACAGCATTATTTATTCTTACATAAGGGCGTTGACTCGGTTCTTGAAACCCTTCTTCAGTGTGACTCATGGGACTATGCCTCCCAGGGTGTTTGAATTCAAAGCATGCTCCAGCGCCAGGCAGTGGAAGGAATGACATTTGGGTCGCAGGCTGTGGAGGAGGTCTCAAGTGGCATTGACTGATATCACATCATGCAGTCTGCTGCATTCGCGAGGCTAGCACACGTACACCTACACGCAAACAGACGATTAGCCTCAGCACCGTTTGGATTGGACTGAAAATGGTAGGAAAAAAAAGAGGACACGCCCACTCCGCGGCGCCGGGGGCCAGACCGCCTTAGCTCTAGCAAGCCTAGGCGCAGGCGCGCGACTTTTGTGGGCTGGACTCAGGTGCTGATGCCGGAACTTGGGGGGATTGACCATCCTGGTGGCCAACGATTGGCCCTGCTCCTCCCCCGCCCTTCCATGTGCACAGCGCATGCGCAAGGCGGGAGCGCTCGAAATTCAATCTCCGGCGGAGATAACTAGGACCCAAAGTGACGGTCATGGAGGCTTCCCAAGGGTTTGTGGAAGCCGAGGCTTTAAGCCCAGAGCTGGCTGCTCTTTACCTGAGGTACGTCTGGGTCGCCGGGCGGGTCTAGTTCGCAGGCCCCGGCCGGGAGTGGGGGTGAGGAGTTGGGGGCGGGGGAGGGCCCTCTGACCCTCCCAGGGGCCTAAAACTGCTGAGCGGAGCCTTTTAGGGCGCGGGAATCTGCTCAGCTTTCTAAAGCCCGGGGAACTCCCTAGTGCCCCCTTTGATAATCAAATGACTCACTTTTATGAACTCATTAAGAGCCAGAATTTCAATTGATCAAGCTTTTCTCGAGTCTTTCCAGCTTACCAAGCCCCAGGCCTAAAATATTGGCCTCCTCCCCAAATTGCTTGTAATCGAGTAGTGGAAAGGGATAGGTAAACTTATAATTATTTAATAAGTGCTGTAAGAGGTAGAATGTGTAAGGCAGAGTATGGGCATTCAAGGACGGAATGGCCAACTACAGGGTCGGTGAGCCTAGGGAAGACCTCATTTCTTTTGAAAAGGAAGAGACATTTCTGTTGAAAAATGAGGAAACATTCACCAGATGGCTGAAGGTGGAAGGGGCTTGATGATGTGGGAGTAAGCATTTAAAATATTTTTAAATTATGGTAAAATGCACACAACATAAAATTTGTATTAACCTAATTTCTCTTAACTATTCTTTAGTGGTATTACATATATTAATTGTTCAACCATCACCAACATCCATCTCTGGAACTCTTTTCATCTTGTAAAACTAAAACTCTGTACTTATTAAACACCAGCTGCTCATTCTCCACTTCCCCAGGTCCTGGCAACCATCATTCTACTTTCTGTCCTGTGAATCTGACTCCTCTAGGGACTTCACATAAGAGGAATCATACAATATTTGTCTTTCTGTGACTGGGTTATTTCACGTATGTCCTCAAGGTTCATCCATGTAGTGTTGTGTGACAGGATTTCCTTCCTTTTAAGATGCAATAATATTCCATTGTCTGCATTATTCACATTTTCTTTATCCATTGACAGGCACTTGGGTTACTTCTATCTCTTAACTATTGTGATAGTGCTGCTGTAAACCTGGGTGTGCAGACATCTCTTCAAGATCCTACTTCCTATTCTTTTGGATAGATATCCAAAGTGAGATTGCTGGATCATATGGTAGTTCTACTTTTAATTTCTTGGGGAATTGCCATACTATCCTCTAGAGTAGCTGTGCCATTTTACATTTGCACCAACAGTGCACAAGGGTTCCACTTCCTCCACATCCTAGCTAACAATTATTTTCTGTTTTGTTCTTGTTACTAGCCATCTTAATGATAGTGAAGTAGTATCTCATTCGGGTTTTGATTTGCATATCTCTAGTGATTGCTGATGGTGAGAATCCTTTCATATACCTGTTGGTCATCTGTATGTTTTCTTTGGAGAAATATCTATCCAAGTCCTGTTTTAGTTGGGTAGGTTTTGTTGTTGAATTGTAGTTCTTTATATATTCTGGATATTAACCCCTTATCTGATATATAATTTGCACATATTTTCTCCCATTTTGTAGGTTGCCTTTTCATCCTCTTGATTGTGTCCTTTGATGTACAGCTTTAATTTTTTAATTTAGTCTAATTTTAACTTAATTAATTTTTTCAACATACTTTTTTATTGAACTTATTGGGATGACATTAGTTAATAGAATTATATCGGTTTCAGGTGTACACTTCTATGCTATGTCATCTATATATTGTATTGTGTTCACCACCCCAAGCCAAGTCTCCTTCAATCACCATTTATCCCCGCTTTATCTTATTCTGATACCAACCTCCACCCTGCTTTCCCTCTGGTAATCACCACACAGTTGTCTGTGTCTATGAGGACTTTTTATTTATTTTTTTCTTTTTTATTTTTTTAAAAATAAATCTTTATTGTTCAGATTATTACAGATGTTCCTTTTTTTAACCCCCATATTCCCCTCCACCTGGTTCCCCCCCACCCCGTGCCCTTACCCCCACCACTGTCTTCATCCATAGATGTAAGATTTTTGTCCAGTCTCTTCCCATACCCCTCATACCCCCTTCCCCTTGAGAACTGTCAGTCCATTCCCTTTCTATGCCCTTACTTCTATTCTGTTCACCAGTTTATTCTGTTCATCAGATATTTTTATTGACTTGTTATATTCACTGATTGAGAGATATGTATTTGTTGTCACCTTGTTGTTCATAATTTTTATTTTTACCTTTTTCTTCTTCTTCCTCTTCTTAAAGAATGCCCTTCAGCATTTCAAATAATCCTGGTTTGGTGGTGATGAACTCCTTTAGCTTGTTCTTGTCTGTGAAGCCCTTTATCTGACCTTCAATTTTACATGATACCTTTTCTGGGTAGAGTAATCTTGGTTGTAGGTTCTTGCTATTCATCACTTTGAATATTTCTTGCCACTCCCTTCTGGCCTGCATTGTTTCTGTTGAGAAATCAGCTGACAGTCATATGGGTACTCCCTTGTAGGTAACTAACTGTTTTTCTCTTGCTGCTTTTAAGATTCTCTCTTTGTCTTTTGCCCCTGGCATTTTAATTATAATGTGTCTTGGTGTGGTCCTCCTTGGATTCCTTTTGTTTGGGGTTCTCTGCGCTTCCTGGACTTGTAAGTAATTTGTTTCACCAGGTAGGGGAAGTTTTCTGTCATTATTTCTTCAAATAGAGTTTCAATCTCTTGCTCTCTCTCTTCTTCTGGCACCCCTATAATTCTGATGTTGGTATGCTTAAAGTTGTCCTAGAGGCT
>PVJC01030296.1:0-21299 GCA_004026665.1 Murina feae | reverse complement strand
CCTTCCTTCCTTCCTTCCTTCCTTCCTTCCTTCCTTCCTTCCTTCCTTCCTTCCTTCCTTCCTTCCTTCCTTCTTTCTTTCCATTTTTATTTGAATATTGAACAAAAGGAGAATAAAGAACCTAGGAGAAAGAGTGCTCTCAGAATCCTTCATGATGATAGGATAATTTTAGGAAAAATTGGAAGGGCCTAAAAGGACCTTTAGACGAGGGCTTCTGGGGATCATGTTCCAAAGCAGATTCTGACTCTGGGGTTCAGGGGAGGACCCTGAATTTCTGTATTTCTACCAGGCTCCCAGGTGTGGCAGGTTTATAAATAAACTTAGAGTAGCAATACCTTAGAGAACACCTGACAACATGTTTCCCAGCTTCATTTCTTCAAATACCAGCTGCAGAATTTAGCTATTACATTTTAAGAGCTCTTTTTTTTTTTTAAACTTAGAAGTTATATCACTGTATGCTGCATTGTGTGCTTACCACTAAAAGACAAATCTCCTTCTGGTACCATATTTTTGACCCACTTTATCCTTTACTACATACTCTCCACCCCCCTTTGCTCTGTTATCCACCATGCTATTATCTGTGTCCAGGCATGTTTGTTTTTCATTTTGTTTGTTCATTTGTTGCTTCCAGTTTAATGTTCCAAAAATGAGTGAAATCATATAGTGCATGTTTTTTCCCTCATCTTAATTCACTTAGCATGATATTCTAAAGATCCATCCATGTTGTTGCAAATAGCATTTTATTTTTTTTCTTCTGGATGAATAGTATTTCATTGTACATAGGTACCACATATTTCTTTTCTAGTCGTATACTAGATGATGTATTATAGAACTGTACACTTGAAACCTATATAATTTTATAACCAATTCACCCAAATAGATTTAGTTAAAAACTTAACAAAAAAGCCATACCATTACAATAAATGAAAAGTGTTATTGTTAGAGATAAACACAATTTGTCATGCAAATACAATTGCTTGAAATTTCTGAGCCTGACATCTATTGTCTCTTTATTTAAAACATATAAGAAAATGAGGACAGCCCTAACCAGTTTGGCTCAGTGGATAGAGCGTCGGCCTGTGGACTCAGGGGTCCCAGGTTCGATTCCAGTCAAGGGCATGTACCTTGGTTGCGGGCACATCCCCAATGGGAAGTGTGCAGGAGGCAGCTGATCAATGTTTCTCTCTCATTGATGTTTCTAACTCTCTATCCCTCTCCCTTCCTCTCTGTAACAAATCAATAAAATATATTTTTTTTAAAAAAAGAAAGAAAATGAGGACACTCAGACAGCAGAAAGACACTGAAGATATGCCAGCACCAAAGAAGCCCTCCCCTCTGGTTTCATCTGAGGGCATAAAAGAGAATTAAAAAGAGTTTTTAACATCTAAATTAATCTACCCTCTCCCCAGTGACGTCTCTTCCCAAGAAAACACTGATCTTGTCCACCACTCTCAGGAGGGGCTGTCCCATGCAGAAGGAACAAGCCAGTTAATGGCAGGATCAAACTGCACTGCAGCAGTTTCAACCACATGCATTATTTCATCCTGCCACATGCATTAACCATATCTATTCCCATGATCCTCCATTTCTATCCCTTCATGGGGCTTTAGCAAGTCAAAATAAGCTCATTGCACTCCTTATTCAGTTGTCAAGCAGTACATGAAACGGCATACCACTCTCTCCATCCATCCCCGCCCCCCAAAGAAAAATCTCCCTACTTATACTTAAGAATAATTTCTAAGTTTCCTGGTGAAGACTGGATTAGCCTTTTTCAAATTGTTTTATCTTATGACTCCGAAGGTTTGATTCCCTTTCCACGCTAAGCCTTGATCTGCAGGTCTCTTCCATGAAGTGCTGCCTTGTTTGCATTCTTAGGTTTGTTCACCCAGCTTAAGATGCCTTTTTTTTATTATATTGGTTCAGGTGGCATTGGTCAATATGAACATATAGGTTTCATATGTGGGCTTCCATGTTACAACATCTGTATATGTTTTCCTGTAAATATTTCTCATCAGGATTTCTCACCCTGAGGCTGCAAACCAGCTCATCTTCAATATGGAAGACAGTCTGAACAAATGGAGGATGACAAGTAGGGATTTATTATTAGGGGTTGGCCAGCCATGGTGTCACTTGGATGCATTCTAAAGATGCTTTCTGCTCTAAGGATGACAAGGCTACAGATAACCTCTTGTCCTCAAAATTGTTTCTCTCTGTGGATGATGTTTTTATTTTTAAAAAGGTCCTTCTCTGTGATTCATAAGATAACATAATTGGCATAATTGACATAAATAGGAATATAAGAAAGAATTGTCATCATCATCATCATCATCATCATCATCATCATCATTTTCAAAGTTGTTTACTAAAGGATGGGAGTATAGAATGGGCAAAGGTCACTGAAATCTGAGAATCTCCTGCATGTGTATGTTCTATTATTTGCCAGCAGAATGGCTTAGGAAGTTATTTTTGTACCACCTCTACAGCTCTGACTTCTCTTCTGTAAAATGGGTAAACCAATAAATGATTGTTCTGAGTATTAAATGAGATTATTCAGGTATTGTATCTGGCACATGGAAAGTTCTCAATTAAGGGCAACCTGTATGGCCAAGGCAGATTCTCAGTAGAAGATCTGTCTGCACAAGGCCAAGAAGAATAGAAAGATGGAGGAACATGAGAAAACAATTGGGATACACCTAAATTAATCATGATCAGGGGAGGATGGAGACATTTAGTGACTGGATCCAGTCAGGATTGGTTGGATAGCCTGGCCTCCATTTATGATTTAAGGAATCATAAATGCCAACTTTTATTGTCATGATAGCATTTTTGACTAGTCTTCAAGGAAAGACAGTTCCTACTTCAGAACCCCAGTTGTAGATATTTGGGTCTAGGGCTCTAGGCTAATATTGTTGCTTCAAATAGTTCCATTTATGGAACACTTGTTGTGTGCAGGTCATTGTGATAAGTCCTTTCAGGCATTATTTCATTTCATGCTCACAGTTACACCTCTGAGGTCACTATGCTGCATTATAAGAGAGAAAACTAAAACTCAGAACATTGAAGTAATTCACTGAGGTAAATGCAGTAAGTGGCAGAGTCAAGACTCAAATGAAGTCTGAATGGCTTTCACTGTACCTATACCACTAGCTAGTCTCCGTGGAAGAAAACTTGGAACTTCTCAGGCGAGTTGGGCAGGATAAGACTGACTGTTATTGCATTATCACTGTTAAGTACCATCAGGTGATACATAATTTTCTATAAAATCAGAGATATTGTGTTTTATAACTCCAGAGGCACGTACTAGTTATCAGAGATTTGTATTCTTTTTCCAATAATTTTTGACAAATAGTTAAAAGGTCCCACCATCTTCTCAGTTGTGACAGTTTATCATGTTGCCCAATGAAGGGCTAAAATGTGCTGCTTTCCCCTGTATTAGATATTTGTGCTTTAGATGACCTATGAATACATGCTCTATCTAGAAGACTTAATGAGAAAGCTGTACCATTTGTAACATGATTTCTTCCTCACCCCAGCCACAGCTAATTGACTACTGATGACTGGCTGACCCAATGAAAGCCATAATGTGGAAGCTTACAATGAAAATCAGTGGTGCCCTACACTGGACAGTGGTGACGGGATGACTTGTCCATGTTCTCTTTCTTAGTGAATTTAATTTCTAGGAGAGGAAGGAGTAGAAATAGGAGGTGAGAGAAGAAGAGATAAAGAGATCAATTCTATTACCTATGGTGGCAAGAACAATTAGTTCAGGGATATATGTGGGCTAAGTCATCATATCGGTGGCCATGAATGCCTTCGCTGTGTCTGACAAAGGTTCTTGCTCAGATCTCTCTGAGGGAGTTTCTTTCTCTTTCTTTCTCTTTCTCTTTCTCTTTCTCTTTCTCTTTCTCTTTCTCTTTCTCTTTCTCTTTCTCTTTCTCTTTCTCTTTCTCTTTCTCTTTCTCTTTCTCTTTCTCTTTCTCTTTCTCTTTCTCTTTCTCCCTCTCCCTCTCCCTCTCCCTCTCCCTCTCCCTTTCCCTCTCCATTAAATATTTTGTAATTCACACTTTTCCTAAAACTCATGACTTTAGAGTTATCTCTTTTTTTCCATGTGGCTTCTTCCTCCCAGTTTTTAGCCTAACCCTTGAAGTTGAAAGCTCAGGTCATTCAGATGCCTCTTGCATAATCCAGCCCATCCCTCAAGAGCTAGAGCAGGCCACACAGTGTTGGAGACAAATGTCCAAACTAATAATTATTTCTTGGCCTGATTTTGTCCTCTGTATGTAGATCTCTACTCAGAGAGGTAGGAAATGGGTTTTACAGGATTCTGTTTCCTGGATAAACAATATATCAGCAGCAGCATAGGAAGGTGAGTTCACTTGTCAAAAGTCACGTTTGAGATTAGGTCTGTTTGCCTCCCCGTAACTTTGCTCTTTCTCCAGGATCACACAGCTTCCTATTGCTTCCTGATCTCACCTCCTCACAAGGTTCTAAAATAGAAACACATTGATGCTCTCTTGTTCCTGGAATAGAGTCTCTATTTCCATCAAAAGTAGCAATCTATGGTAGCCTGAATGGGTCGATTTGTCCTCCTGTCTTAGATCTCCCTCCCATAGTCAAAATTCCTGGCCAGTTGCATCCTTTAGAAGGATGGGAACCCACAAGAAATACCCAAGGAAGGACTTCTCATATCCAACTAGTTACTAATTGTTGTCATGACATAAAATTGATATAAACTAATTTTTCAAATTCTTTTTGGCTTATAATCACTTTCACATATATCATGGCAGAGATCAGCTCATTCAGGCACTCAGTAAGCATGTATTTTGAGTCAGGTCCAATATCAGTTACTGAGATACAGAGATAATGAGACTGAGAAAAATCGGATCCTTCTTTGCAGCAGGCAAATGATTTTCCTAGAGAGAGACCCACTATGTAGGGCTTTGCTTTGATTAGTCTGCTAAGGCAGCAGAGTTCTGGGGAGCTTGGATATCTTCTGGTTCCCAAGGTTTTGGAAAAGTTAATGAATCTGCTCTCTATGAAACAAGAACAGAGAAAAAGAGAAGGAAAATGGGAAAGCTGGTGAGGGGTGAGAGCAGTGCACTGTAGGCTGGGCTGAGGCCTCTCCCCAGACCTCTGCAGGTCTGATATAAAATTACTGAACTCACAGGACAGCTGGTGTGATGAAGCTGGAGTTATCTGTGGGGGCAGCATAGGGGTGCATGAGTAGCAAAGCAGGGGCTTCCCTGATGGTGTTGGGATTGGAGAAAGGGAGGAGTCCCCAGAGTTGAATTTCAAAATGAAATGAAAGCCTGGCAGGCACGGTTTAGTGGTTAAGCATCAACCTATGAACCAAGAGGTCACAGTTCGATTCCTGGTCAGAGCATATGCTCAGTTTGTGGAGGTTATCACTAATTCTCTCTCATCACTGATGTTTCTATACCTCTCTCCCACTCTGAAATCAGTAAAAAAAAATAAATAAATGAACAACAACAAAACAACAACAAAGTAAAATGAAAGCCCAGACCAGGAGATCCATATGATATCTAAGCATCTGATAATACAGCGGTGAGACTGGAGAAGAGAAGTGAGCATAGCATGCTGAGATGGCCCCTAGGACAGGCCATTTAAACTCTGTCTTATAAACACATAGGAAGTGACAGTCACACTACACTAAGGGTGACTGGTAAGTCTGGGTGCACAGGAGGAGCACATTCGAAGGGGATCCAATATCTGTGCAAAATTATCAAGACACAAGAACACAGGCTCTGGGAGGATTCCCTGTGCCTGGAGAGTGAAGTACACAGCAGAGCGGGGAGAGAGTGGCCAGGGAGGTGGCCAGCATCCAGATTGCCGAAGGGACCTTAAATTTGGGTAATTAGCCACAACTGGGAGTTTTAAGGGTGATAGTTTTGGAACTTCTAGGAAGATAAACCTCTGGTCTGCAAATGTGAAGAAGATGAGGATCTGGGCTGAAGAAATTTGAAGTCCAGGTGAAACAATGAGGCTTGTAAGTAGAATGGCCTGACTTTCAGGGGGAACGTAGACAAGTCCCTGCTAACCTCTTCCCGGGCCTATGAAGGGGGCTCAGGGCTGAGTCAGGGTGGATGCACAGACACTGTAGGCTGCTACTAGACCCTGCTCATAGTCCAATGCATGAGCGCTGCTGACTTTGTGCAGGGAGGGCTGAATTGTCACTCTTCCAATTGGCAACAGGGTTGTAGTGGAACAGATGCTGTCTCAGGGCACGAGCTCTCTTCCTGGCCCAGAAAGACAGCCGGGTGCTTTCTCTGTCCCCTGGACAACAGGGAGCATGGAAGTCACCCCTGCCCTGCCCTGCAGGACCTGTTCCCAGATTCAGGCATGTAGTTAGTAAAATACTATGGACCCCTCTTGTAACAAAGACTTTCATATCGAGTAGTTCATTTATTCTTTCAATAATCCTGAATGGTTATTGCTAATTCCTTATAGCTAATAACCCCATACTAACAGGTTCAGAATCTGAGGTGTCAAGAGGTTACATGACTTGGTTCAGTAATTGGGTGGGAAATACAGGGTCTGAACTCAGGAAAATCCAGTGTTTCACATCCGCTTATTAGTGCTGATGCTGACTTGGAAGCAAAGCACACCAGCTCTTATGCTCACCAACTAGAGCAGAGACAGACACACTAATATCCCATTATAAGGTACCATTGTAACCTCTGTGATTCCAGGAGGCAGGTACTTTTTTTGTCCCCATTTTACATATAAGGAAACTAAGGCACAGAGAGGTTAAATAATTGACACTGAGTCACATAACTAGAAAGTGGAAGGCAAGGATGCAGATGCCAGCCATTTGGCTCCAAGTCTGCAGTCCTGACAAAGCACTGTGCTGTGCTCTGACCTCGAGCTCCTAGCATCATGCCGTTCCCTACCTCAGGGTCCCTCTGCTGCACTGGTTCTCAGCCAGGGGAGATTTTTCTCACTTGAGGACATCTGGCAATGTTTGAGACATTTCTGACAGTTGAACTAGGGAGTGAGATACCACTGGCACTTGTGAATAGAGGCCAGGGATGCTGCTACACACACTCCAATGCACAGGGCAACCCCCACCATAATGAAGCATTCCCCAGGATGCCGACAGTACTGATGTTAAGAAACCCTGCTCTAGAAGAGTACGTGTAAGGCCACTCTAACTGATGGATTCTTGTTAGTCTTGTTTGGTGTTGAGCTCCCTATACCTGGCATAGAGCTGGGTATGTAGTGAGGATCTATAAATGTCTGTGGAATAACTGAAAATATGAATGAATGAAATATGTAATCTGTATTGACTGGATCATTTAATTCTGGCTATTTAATTCATTCATTTATGAGGGGATTATTTTTTTTTAATATTTGCAAAAATGAACCAGGTATGACGGTGCCCAGGCTCAAAGTCCCGTGGAGGAGACAGCAGAGAAACACACATGACTCTGAGCCAAGGCAGAAAGAAGGGGTGCATAAGACAGGGCTCCTATTGGGTACAGGCAGCTCAGCTCCCAGGCTCCCATGAGAAGTGTCCCCTTGCAAATAAGGCAGTGGTTGGAAAGCTACAAGGTACACTTAGATTTTCACTTTGAAATTTTCAGATGTGTGAACTCAATTAACATCTATAATACATTGAGAGATCTAATGATAATAAGAAGTATCTCCCTCTCCACTTCCCTGCTGCTCTAGCCCGACAGGTTTCCCTAGATCCTCCTTATCATGGATATTCACGATTGGAACTGAAGCAAACAGACAAAAAAGTACCAACTTGTAGATTCACTAATTAAGGGCTGAAATAAATCACAATGTTATTTATTGCTCAATTATAGTAATTATTTCACCCATGCTCTTAGTACAATGATCTTCCCTTTCTCTGCATGGTCGCTGACTTCTTTAACTACCCTCCCTACTTGTGTTGGTGTTTTTCTTTATCACTAAATATCTGTTGCAGGAAATAAGACAGGATATTAAATTACAAATAAATAAAAGCTGACCTGCAGAACGTCAAGGCTGAAAGCGCCTAAGTGGCTCATTTCATTTTACATGTGAGTAAACTGAGTCCCGAGAGGTAAAGTGACTTTTCACTGAGAGCCCTGGACATGGACTTTGGTTTAGGTCATAACTCACATTGAGATCCTATAACAACTGATATTTCGGAAGCATGCATTTTAATTTTGCATACACCAAGTGTCTAATAAATAAACGTTTATGAAATAATACGAAGAAATCTGTCCCTTTATTTAACGTATAAAAACTTTAAGCTCTGAATCCCTAAAGGCTATTTCTCTGCTACATAGCTGACTGGCTCCCTTCAAGACACATGGATCAGGGATGGAAGAGAAGCACAGATGCCCAGAACTTTCTCTTTCTTCTCCTACTTGGAATCCATTTTCATATCTCAATTTGAGAAATGTCAGGCAGCATGCACTAGAAAGGCACAGAAGAGAAAACCCCAGGGCTTTGGGGACAGAGGCCTGAGGTTTGATCCTGTCTTCAACTGCGTCTGACCTTGGGTGTGTTATCTAAATTCTCGGTGCCCCAGCATCCTTACCTCACAAAAAAAATACCCATGCTAAAGCCACCCTGAGTGATGGTTATTAGGGCTGAATGTCACTTCTCACAGCACAGTGCATGTCACAGCATATACACAGAGTAAGGGTTCAATGCACAGTAGTTACAAAGGCCTCTCAGGTGGCCTTGTGGGAATGTGGCAGACAGCAACTCTGTTTCTGAAGAGAAATAGTAAATGTACTTTCCAGCTACTCCAGCCGAGAAAACAGGGTAAGGACTGTGCTTATTCAGAGTGTGAGGCCAGTATTGGAAAGTGGTGCTGAACTGGGACCTCTTGTCTTCATATAAGTGAAACAATGATCTACTCTAATAAAAGAGTAATATTGAAATTGACCATTTCTCTGAGATGCCTAAGCCATGCCCACCAGCCAAGCCACGCCCCACCAGCCAATCAGAGTGGCTGTATGCAAATTAACCCAGCCAAGATGGAAGCCAACCACCATGGAACTAGATCAAACAGGAGGCTTCCATTGCACCAGGAGTACTCTGTCTGCCTAGGCCGGCTGGGCCTCTCTCTGCTCAAGGAAACATAGTTGCAATTATAGAAGCCACAGAGCTGAAGCAAACAGGAGGCTTCCATTGCACCAGTGATGGAGGAAACTGTCTGCCTAGGCCGGCTGGGCCTCTACTAAGGCAACATTGCTTCAATAACAGAAGCCATGGAGCTTAAGCAAACAGGAGGCTTCGTTACCTGCCTAGGCCTGGGCTTAAAGCAGCAGTGTTTCAATTATAGAAGATAAATAAACCCCAGAAACCTGATTCCAGCCAACCTTGCTGGGACATTGGGTCAATGGGAGCTGTGGGTAGCTTGAAAGCCTGAAAATGGCCCTCAGCCCCTCACCCAGGCTTGCCACACCCCAATGGGGTGAGGGTCCACACTGGGGGGCTTGGGAAGCCTGCAGAGAGCCATCAGCCCCTCACCCAGGCTGTCCAGACATGCCAGCAGGTGGACATCCCCCGAGGGGTCCTAGACTGTAAGAGTGCACAGGGCAGGCTGAGGGACCTCCCAAGTGCCCAAATTTTTGTGCACCGGGCCCCTAGTTGTGTTATAATGACTTCTGATGGTATGATGCTCACCCTGCAATAACGCATTGAATCCTCTCAACCAATCCTCTGAAGTAGCTACAAATATCCTCCCTGTACAAATGTAGGAACTAAAGCTCAGAGAGTTGAGGTGTGTAGCTCAGGGGCACACAATGGGATGAGGGGAGCACAGCACTCAGTTCTTCTGAGAGTTCTCTGGAGCACAGAGCCCAGAAAGTGCTCTACCCACTTCACCCAGATTTGCTGTCATCCACCCACGAGCTGCCTTTCTAAGAATGAAAACTCCCCACATAAGGATACAGTCTTTACTTCCCAACAAGAAACAAGGTTCTTCTGTGACTCAGACAAAGGGAACTCAGGGCCTCACATTTGCACTGCAGGGAGAGTGGGGGCTCTGAGGAAGGGGCACTGTTCTGCCCAGGATCCTACTCCACAGAGCAATGGCAACTTATCACTGCCTCCCTGAGAAGTGCCTGTTTATAAGCAGGGTGAGGATTTGTGATTTTCACTTAAAATGGACATGAGGAAGAAAAGGGGCTCAGTACCTCAAATTAAATACCCCTTTTCTACATTTCCTCTTATTAGTTGGGACCTCTTTGACTGGTACACTTATATTTTGTATGAATAAATGAATGGCTGGAGATATACACAATACGTTTATGGGGATTGTGCCATGTGAACAATATTAACATTTTGTGAATTATGAAAATAGAAGGAAAGAATTACCCAGGAGCCCAATACCTTTCACCAGGTTTATATTATGATAAAAAAGGAAGGAAACTCATAGATACTGTCTTTAGTAGCTTTAATGTCTGTGATATCTCCCTTAATTTCAAAAGCAGCATTGGAAGGTAGATAGCATCTTCCCTCTTATAGGTGTGAAAATTAAGATGCAACTTCTCAAGGTGACACCATTCATCCACGACAAGGCTGGGACTTGAACCCTGACCCCAACACGCACAACCTTAGCCACGCCACTCCACTGTCCTGCTGGGTGTGGCTTTCAAGTCAGAGAAATGTGGGTTCAAATTCCTACACACTCTCATCAGCTGTGTGAATTTGGAAAAATTATTTTATTTCACTTAACCTCAGCTGTAATATTAGTTAATTAAGGACAGAATCTGTTGCCTTAAAAGAATTTCATAACAGATGCAGATTTTTTTACAAAATGTTGGCAAATATGTGATGTAAGCAAGTGTTTGGGAGGGGAGTGAGCACTATTTGATGGGCAATACGTTTTGGTTGGACTGAGGGCACCTGTCCGTGCCAGGCAAATGAGCAGAAAGGACAGATGGGATGGCATGGGAACAATGCGCCCTAACTTGTCCGCACAGAATCAGACCCTCCTCGGAGCCAGCAAAGGAAGAGGGAGCCCATGAAAATGTAAAAGATGAGGCAGCAAATTATGACAGCCTGAAACGCAGGCGCTGCAGTGTTGTCTGCGGATCAAAGTGAATGCATCTGCAGATAAACATATGGGGAAAATTGGGCCCATAATCCGGGCCATTATGATTACAGAGCCGCGTGTGCGGCGGCTGCGCTTAAACATCATACGCTGTTCTTTCCCCACTCTGGAAATGGACTGAACGGACCGCAAAATGCTTTTCAAAAGGCAGGCAATCTGTGGGGAGAATACAACCCTCCTTTATCTTTGTACAAAGGGGCTTGCATTTCACAAGCGTGGTGAGCGCTGAGTGATGATTCTCCTCGGGTGGAATTCTGATTAGAAAATGCATATGGTCTGTGTGTTGTGCAGGTGAATTTGAGAGAAGGGCAAAGGAGTGAGAAGGAATGTCCAAGTTGGCTGATGCTTTTGCTTCATCAAAGAATAGCGAAGCGGTATTCCACACTTGAAGCTCCACACCTGGGGATGGCACTGGCTCTTTGTCTAGATTTCTTTTGGAAGGGAGAGGAAGGTGGTGGAGCAGGTGATGCTTTGGGAAATGCTGGCCTGTGGCAGTCTCCCTGAGGGTGTGCTGTGTCTGTCCTAGGAGACATTGTAGGAGAAGAGGGCTTTATGGTCATAAAAATTTAGAAAGTACAGATATTACATCATGCAGTTCTCATTCTAGGTATTTATCTGAGGTAAACAAAAACACTAACTCACAATTATACATGTACCCCCGTGTTCATTGCAACATTATTTACAACTGCCAAGATATAGAAACAACCTAAAATACCATCAAGAGATGGATGGGTAAGGAAGATGTAGCCAGGCTGAGTGGCTCAGTTGGTTGAGCATCATCCCCTGTACTGAAAGGTTGCTGGTGAGATTCCTACTCAGGGCACTCAGCTGGGTTGTGGGTTTAATTCCTAGTCAGGGCACGTACAGGAGGCAAGTAGATGTTTCTCTCTTTCTCTCTCTCTTTCTCTCTCTCTTTCTCTTTCACTCTCTTTCTCTCTGTCTTTCTGCCCCCCCCCCCATTCCTCTCTGTAAGCATGCCCATGAGTGAGGATAAAAAACAAAACAAAGCTAAGGTGGTATCTATGTAAAAACACAGACACACTCAGGAATAAAATCTTGTCATTTGGGACAACATAGATGGCCTCAGAGGGTTTTATGCTAACTAAAATAAATCAGACCAGAAAAGACAAATAACATATGATTTTACTTATATGTGGAATCCTATGTAATAAAAGGTTAATATGCAGATAGGCCAAACAGCAGAAAAAACAAACAACTGGTCACTATGAGGTACACTGACCACCAGGGGGTGCATGCGGAAAAGACGGCGGGCATTGGCCACAGTGAGATGGTGGAGCAGATGAGCTGGGTCACCACACCAAGGCGGGGCACCGGGAACTGTCATCAGGATGAGCCTATGGAGTTTATTGAAAATTCTTTGTTCCTGCGTGCTGCAGTCCCACCCAGCACTCACACCTGCTGTCAGTGTTGGCCCTGCTCACACTGGCAGCTGGTGCTAGAGCCACCACTTGCACCCCACTGCCAGTGCCTAGCAGTCTTGATTGTTCGGCACCATTGCCCTTGAAGGGCAATGAGGGCAGCAGCCTCTACTCTCACCCTCTGCTGACTCCAGCCCCAATTGCTCTGCACCCTCAGCGCATGGGAGCAGCAACAGTGGGAGCAGGGCTGACTGACGGCAGAGAGGTGACCAGGGGCCACAGCAAGAAGGGCCAGGCAGGGGCTCAGAGGATGGGCAAGTGCCCACTGTAGCCTCACGGCCCCAGTTCCTTTCAAGGTGCACGAATTCGTGCACTGGTCCCGTAGTCTAAAATAAAGCAAAAATGAGATAAAACCAAGTTTATAGAAACAGAGAACAGATTGGTGATTGCCAGACTGACGGTGTGGGGGTGTGGATGGGCAAAATGGGTAAATCTAGTAAAAAGTTACAAATGTCCAGTTATAAAATAGATAAATTATAGGGATATAATGTACAACACTGTGATTATCTATAACTAGAGGCCCGGTGCACAAAAATTTGTGCACTTGGTGGGGGGTAGGAGTCCCTCAGCTCAGCCTGTGCCCTCTCACAATCTGGGACCCCTCGGGAGATGTCCACCTGCTGGCTTAAGCCTGCTCCCCAGGGGATCGGGCCTAAGCTGGTAGTCAGAAATCACTCTGACAGCCTGGGGCCCTGTCCACTTGCCAGTGGGGAGCAGGCCTAAGCTGCAGTCAGACATCCTTAGTGCTGCTGAGGAGGCAGGAGAGGCTCCCACCACCACTGCTGTACTGGCAGTTGTCAGCCTGGCTTGTGGCTGAGCAGAGCTCCCCCTGTGGGAGTGCACTGACCACCAGGGGCAGCTCCTGCATTGAGCATCTGCCCCTTGGTGGTCAGTGTGTGTCATAGTGACCAGTCATTCCCAGTGGTTCTGCTGTTAGGTCAATTTGCATATTACCTCTTTATTATATAGGATAATAAAAGCATAATTTGCAAATCAACCAAACGGCCAAACAGCAGAACACTCACCTGGATGACCTTCCAGACAACCTTCCGGAAGACCTTCTGTATGAAGCTGGGGTTATGAGGACCTACTCTTGCACAAATTTCATGGATCGGGTTTCTAGTAGTTAATAGTTAATAGTGCTCCACCTCATATTTAAAAGTTGCTAAGATAACAGATAAGTCATCATAAGAAAAAAATTCTGTAATGATGTGTAGTCTTGGATGTTAACTAGAGTTATTGTGATGTTCATTCTGCATCAAATATAAATATTGAATAATTATGCTGTATATAACAAAATATCTCAATTATATCTTAAAAATTAAAAAAAGTATTTTGTTCTCATGTGAGAGGGTGGTTCTTTTATTATCACAGCAGAACCTACCTGGTCCAGACTAATACAGTGATGCTATTATACTAGTCCCTTAGAGTTTTATTGTCTTCATCTATAAAATAGAGATGATTATTAATTCATTGTGGGTTATTACAAAGCAACATGCAAAAAGCCAAATTTAAACATAATAGATCCACAAAGAATAATTGATTCATTTCACCTACTAGTGATTTTCAAAGACAATATTAAACATGAATAATGAGTTTATCTGAAATTGTACTGAGAATTTAGTAACGTAACAGTAATAAAAATTACCATAATAATAGTAAATATTATTATTGTGTTGGTTTTTCTATGTGATGGTTTTTCCATGTGAGTATAATTTTATTGTGCTCAGAAAACTAACTTGACCAAAGAAACAGAGTTACCATAGGTAAAGGGAGCAAGTGGACCTAGAATCTAGACCTATTAGACCTAAATCTGTGATCTTAACATATAATGCAACTCTACCCTGCTGAATTTGAAAAGAGATTGTGATCATTTCCTAACTTGAACATTCCTTATTTTCTCCTTTATTTGGTAGAATGGGGCCTTGCCTGAATGTTGAGCTGCCCAGGAGGCAGGAAGCCACACTGAGTACTGTTCTTTATGAATATTTATGATTCAGGGAGAAGTGACTGGCTGGCAGTATTAAGCCCTCATGATAAATCTTCATGCAGAGGCTGTTCTGGCCACAGACAGTTGTAGATTAGATCGGACAAGGAAAAACCAGGCTTGAGAAAGGTTCTTTGAAGCTGCATAATCAGATTATGATAATTTCATCAAAACCCAATTCAAAAAGCTAACATTTATTATTAGTCTGTGTACCTCCTAATTATTTCATGAGAATTATTCCATGAAGGAATGACAAAAATATTCTAGGTTGAGAGAGCTTTCTAATGCAGTGTGTGCACAGCCAGATAGATATATGGCATTGGCATATGGGTCATTTTTGCATTTGGGGATTATTTGCAACAGTTTTCTGAAAATGACAAAGGAGATGGTATATTTTAAAAGATTGGTATTAATCATGAACATTAATTTCCCTTTGCCACTTTCTATAGTGAAAAAAAAAATTGTCCCCAGATAGTAAGCAAGTATTTGCCAAGAACGACAACAACCATAAAATTACTCAAAACACACACAGTTAAAAATACTTTTCTCAGGAGGATATGAGAATCCCTAAATATGAAATCCTTGAGAAGGGAAGGCATTTGTCAGCTTCTGCATTCTCTGGTGTTCAAATCCTTCTCCCTTCTGTGTTCTTTACTAGGTGTGAGGCCCCACCCAGGGTCTGACGCTACAATACTCAGAGCTATATCCTAACCACTACTGCTCCTTAACCAGCAAGAAGCAGTCAATCACTGAGTCCTGCCGCAGATGCTTTACAAATCCATTTCCCGAGCTCCCTGGTTACACCCACTATATCAGCTGCGGCTGCTATCCGTTTCTTCTGAGCCAGTGGCATGTTTTCCACATTTTTAAATGGTTGAAAAAAAATCAAAAGAAATGTTGTTTCATGACCTGAAAGTTATATGAAACTCAGAGTTTACTGCCTATAAATAAAAAGTTTTAGGAGCATGGCCATGTTCATCCATTTGTGTAGTGTCTATGGCCAAGTCTGTGCTATCCTGGCTGAGCTGATAGTTGAACAGAGATCATGTGTCTTGTGAAGTCTGAGATATTCCCTCTCTGGCCCTTTACAGACTCAGCCTCCTCGTTGTTCTCCCTTCCCATATACTCTCCCACTTCACTCACAATGATTAGCCTAACCGTCAGCTCTGACACTGTTGATCACCTGTTTAAGAGCCTTCAATAATTCCCCACTCCAGAGTACAAAAAGACTAATTTTCAAGGCAATTTTTATTTTAATACCTGCTGGCTCCTCTGTCTCATCTGAAACATTCATGGTCTCCCATGGATATTCCAGGGTCTCCACCTATGCTCTCTTATTTCCTCTTCTGTCTGGACTGCTTCTCGTACTCTTAAGCATTTTCAAATTTACATGGCTGTTGCCTACTTATTATTAATACTGAGCTTGAGTGTTATCTCTTCCAAGAAGCCTTCCCTGACTCACTATCTTATCTCAGTGCTCCAAACACAGTGTCTTCCCTTTCCTTTCCGCCATCTCCTCTCTTTTATTTCTCTTATTGTAGCTCATATCTCAATAGGCTGTCATTATGGATGTGTGTCAATGTCTTTGAACACTCATGTTTTATATTTCCCCATCCCAAATCCTAAACTGAATATTTGGATTATTAGAGGTGCTCAGTGACTAATTAAATAAGTGATATTTTATTTAATTGGTGAACTTTTGTTCATATTTCAAGATCTCATTCAAGTGCTTTATTATCATATGTACCTTCTGTGATCATCTATTGGCCTTCCCAGGAGTAGTCATATATGCTCCTGAGAATAAATTATTAGGAATAAGGGATGGCTTTTGACCTAGGTGGTGTCCCCTTTTTAAATTTAATGATCTGCAGACTTATGATTTGTATATTTTTCTGAATATATGCCATACTTGAGAAACATTTATTTAAATTAAATTTTACCATAATATGAAACTCCTTCAGAGAAAGAGTGATTTAAAAATTGGGTTTGCAAGATAAGTAATACATTTTACCAATAAAATAATCGCACACAGAGATAGTTGCTCAAATTTTAATAACTATTGCATTTTCTCTAAATTATCATTGTACCAGTTCCAGATTAATCATTTCTATTAAGCCAATTAAATAAAAATTGAGTGCCCAAAATAGAATTAATTTCTCTTTATAATATTAATCAGTTAATAAAATTTAGTTTTTCTCTAACTTTGTTTCCCAAAATGGTTAGACCAAATGGCTTCAGATCTCTGATAATAGACTAAATTTATCTCTGAGGCAATCCGATTGATATTCATTTTTCAATTCCAGAAGAAATCTTTTTTCTCTCTCCTTTTTTTCCATCCACCTCTGCTTTATTTACTTTTTCTCTCTCTCCTATCCAGTCTCATTTTTGACAAGTTAAATGGCTTCCTTCCAGGCCTTGTGCTCTATATAATAGATTTTCCCAAATCTCAAGTTGCAGCAATAATCATTGTAAATCAATTAGACAGCTATTTTACAAACCAGTGGGGACAAGGGAATTGCCAGTTTAGCATATAGTGGCAGCTAGATCACTGCTAGAGCTTAGCCCTCAGCCATTCCTAAGTTAAATGTCTGCGTGCCTAATTAATTGATCTAGTCCAGGCAGAAATGGCTTATTTGTTTTCTGATTTTTATGCCAGAAAAGTTAATGAAACCAAATCTCTGCTTCCAGGGATCCATTGCTCCTTTAATTATGCGGTAAGTAAAGTGCTAAGCTGCAAGTGTTTGAGATCTCCCTTGAACCCGAAATGAATGTGCCGCCCCATCCTCACACATATCGGAATCTGCCCTAAGTCAAAAGCCCAAATGAAAAATTTAGATATGCAGAAAGATGTTCAATACAGCTTTATTTATACTAGGAAACATTAAAAGCCATCTAAATTTTTTTAAAAAATATATTGGGATATATCTACTAACTATAATATTATGCAGCCACTAACCATTATATTGATTATAGTATTCCATGGAAAAATGCTTATAATGTGAAATTAAAGGAGTTGATGTCTAACTAGATATTGTGTGTGTGAAGATACTTCGCAAAATTCATGTACTCCTTTGTTAGGATGGTTGATTTATGATTCAGCTTTTCGGTTTTATTGTCCAAGTTTGCTGTGATATTGCTGCATTACTCTTATGATTAAAATTTTAAAAGTGTATTGTCAATGTGCCATGGGCTTTGAGTTTCTTTCACAGTTATTGCTAATACCTGAGTTAATTTGAGTAACATATTTGGAATGGGGAATGGAAAGAAAGGGTAGAGATTAAAAGGGATGAAATTGATATTTGGGGAGAAAAACTCAAAGGGCGGTAACCAAAATGTTGTGGACATGAGCTGCAGGAAAATAATTTATCATAAAATCTCAGGATGGGAAAGACTTAAAGGTCATGTGATCCTACATGCCCCTCCCTACCCTCCTTGCTATCTCTGTTTGGAACCCTTGTCAAACTCTGTTGTTGGTATTTAACAGCAACATCATCATGGTGACAGGAGTCAGGAAACTAGTGACCTTGGACAGAGGACAATGACAGAAACAGGCACCAGGGAGGCTTTTGATGTCTACATGTCCTTATATCTTGGCCTGAGTGATGTCCCCTTTGTAAACTTAGGAAACTATAGACTTATGATTTGTGTATTTTTTTCTGAATAAATGTAATACTTAAGGAAATTTTTTAAAATTACATGTTAACATAATATGAAACTCCTTCAGAGAAAAAGAGTGATTTAAAATTGAGTTTGCAAGCAAATTGGATGTTTAAACATGCTATGAGAATCAACAAAAAATCTTTTCATACATATTTCTGAAATTATAAAATACACTTTAATATTTGATATTATATCATACTGGGGGGGGGGGTCCCTCAGCCTGGCCTGTGCCCTCTCACAGTCTGGGACTCCTCCAGGGATGTCCACCTGCTGAGGTGCCTGGCCAGCCTGAGTGAGGGGCTGATGGCAGTTTGCAGGTTGGCCAAGCCCACCCCGCTGTGTCCACCCCACGGCCCACCACCCACCCTGGGGACCACCTCACCCACCCCAACTGCCCCGCCCACTCCACCGCCTGCGCCATACCCGCCTCCTTGGCTGCTGGCTTCCATCTTGGCTGAGTTAATTTGCATACAGCAGCTCTGATTGGCTGGTGGGCATGGCTTGGCTGGTGGGTGTGGCTTAGGCGTCCCAGAGAAATGGTTAATTTCAATATCACTCTTTCATTAGAGTAGATATGTGATATATAATGATCTATGTAATTATGTAGGTTATTTTAAAATTGGTAGCATCATTAGTTCTAGCTCTGGCAACTGTCTATGGCGTCTATAATATCTATCTCTAATAAGAATACATGAAAAATCATAATTGTTGGTAAGTCTATCTCCCCATAGAATTATGGAAAATCTGGTAAAGACAGACATCCTTACTATACATTTGTAAAACATAAAATGCATCTGATCACAATAGAAACTCTCAGTCAGAAAGAGCCCATAAAAGTTTTGAGGTCAAACTGGATTGAAATCACAAAGCTCTCCACACACAAAAATTAGTAGTTTTATAGTGTGTTACTATTCATACATACGCTATGACTAAGAAAATCAGAATAAAATTTAATAGTTAGAAGAAAGGTTTCTAAAAATTTGAATTTTTTTCATTTGTATTCAAATGTTATTTGCGTGTAATATTGTTTAATACTAAACATATTTCTACTTAAATATTTTAATAAATTATAATATCTTGATGCCCAATTTGAGAATCAATTGTGTTAAAGTTATTTCAGAAAATATACCTAGTTTTTTTGGCCAAGGGACCAACATATAATGATACATTTGCAATAATTACTAAAGGAAATAAATAGCTTTTTAAATGTTGGGGTTTTAAACTCAAGTCTATAAATAAGCTCTCGTCACATGATTGGCTGCTATCTATACAAATATGCAAACATTTTATAGATGGATATGCATTTCCCCATTAAATTCCTCACTTTTATTCAATAAATATCTATTAAATTGCTGCTATGGACCAGGTTATGTGCAAGACATAGCACAGAATTGAAAAGAGAGAATTCCTATTCTGAAGGAGCTCACAGTGTCCTGGATAGTCAAAGATACAATTATTCCATTCTAGGCAGAATACCCAACTAAGTCTGCCAGAGAAAATCAAGGAAGGCTTCACTGAGGAGGTGGTATTTTATAAAAAACCTTG
The DNA here is from genome assembly GCA_004026665.1 of Murina feae. Lineage (NCBI taxonomy): Eukaryota > Metazoa > Chordata > Mammalia > Chiroptera > Vespertilionidae > Murina > Murina feae. The sequence continues at coordinate 1,585 of PVJC01030296.1, read as the reverse complement.
AAAGATAAATAAGAGTTTGTTGTGTGGACAAGAAGGTCACTATACCTGTCACATACTAGCTGTTTGAAAATGTGAGCAGAGAAAATGATGTATGTAAAAGCAGTGTGCTCCCACAGGGGGAATTCTGCTCAGCCACAAGCTAGGCTGACAGTTGCCAGCACAGCGATGGTGGCAGGAACCTCTCCCGCCTCCTCAGCAGCACTAAGGATGTCTGACTGCAGCTTAGGCCTGCTCCCTGCTGGCAAGCAGACATCCCCAGATTGCTCCTGGGCTGCCAGAGGGATGTCTGACTGCCAGCTTAGGCCTGATCCCCCAGGGAGTGGGCCTAAGGCAGCAGGTGGACATCCCCTGAGGGATCCCAGACTATGAGAGGGCATGGGCCAGGCTGAGGGACCCCCCTGAGTATATACATTTTTGTGCACTGGGCCTCTAGTTTAAAAATAAGTTTAGAAATGAATAGGCAATGGGACACCCTTAAATAAGGTAATGACATAATTAGATGTGTGTATCATAAATATTATTGTCCTAGTTCTATGGTGTTAGATATGGTTCAAAGATATTAGATAATGATAAACAAACAAACAAACAAACAAAAACTAAAATAGCCACATGAGAGACAATGAAGGCCTAGAAAGTGGATATAAAGAAGGGAGAATGTATAGGATTTACCTGTACTTACATAAGGAAAGTTGGGGAAATGTAGGAATCTATGACGGCTTCCAGGTTTCTGGTATAGATTAAATAATACAGGAGGGGTATTGGGTTTGATGGGAGAGGGAACTGAAGAATTCAGTTTGAGGAAGAATTTCAATGTAAGGTTCACATGGAGTATTCAGCTTGAAATGTATGTCAGAATTAAGGTATAACATCTAAGTTAAAGAGAGAAGATTAGGAGTTATCAGGCTTAAGTAGTAGTTGAAGCCATGGTGTATGTGAACTTGCCTAGAAGGTATGGTGAGAAGAGAGGAGAGGAGAGAATGGAGTTCTACATAGCACCAATATTTGAAAAGTTGTCGAGGAGCAGGTGTCTGCAGAGGAGATGGAGAAAAATCATTCAGAGTGCTGAAAGGAAGGCTGGGAAAGTGGTGTCATGGAACTGATGTCAAGAGAGAATGTCAAGAAGTTGTCAAAAATGTCAAAAACAGGGCTGTCACACAGATGAGGACTACAAAACACTTAGTTTTGGCACCAAGAGTTTGTTCTACATTTCTATAGCAATGCCATTCCAATGGAGATGGATGGCAGTTTTCAATACTTTGAGGGTTGATACACTGTAGACAACTGCAGATCCTTCTTGGTTATAGAATATGAAACAAAGCGAGGTAAGGAGGAGACAACTGAGGAAAGATATGGAGAAGCTAAGATTCAGGAACATTAGGGCATGGCGAGAGGCCCACAGGGCTCTGAACTTGAGTTCAGGTGTTTAAGGCTTGGAATGTTATGCTCTTAAGCTGGTGTTAGGTCATTAAAAGTCTTAACTGGAAGACAGGTTCAGACATACAAAGGACAATGTCATTAGGTCCAGGGACATGGAAGCAAGGAACAGACTGACAGATCTCAGAGTGGGGGGGGGGGGCGGGAAGGA
>PVJC01030295.1:0-21294 GCA_004026665.1 Murina feae | reverse complement strand
ATTAGGCAGGTAGATAGATAGGTATTAAAACAGTGGAAGTAAGTAGAGAAGAATGTATGGCTAAGGTAGGATGAAAGAAAATGAGGGAGGGAAGAAAAGTTATTAAGGGGGAGCTGGTAGAGCTTGAAAGGAGAATGGGAAGAAGGAAGGAATGGGGGAGGGAGCAAAGCAGGTCAGAGGGAGGAAGTGAAGAAAAAAATTAAGGTGGGAAGGAAGGAAAAGGGGAGGGTGGGCAGGGGTAAAAATAAAGCAAAGAAGGAATGTGGGAAGGGAAGGAGGGTAGTAGAAAAATGGGAAGAATGATGATGGAACAGAAGTAGGAAATAAGGAGGAAAGGAAAGTTTATAAATGATGAGTCAGTAGGAAAAGTGTTACATAAAGGAGAAAAATTGTGTGAGAAGAAGAAGCCAATAAGGAAGTCAAATACAATTTTGTGTGAAGGAGATAACATTAAAAAAGAAAGTTAATAGGGGTGACCAAGCCTGTAGGGAAGGGCAGTTAGGGGGATCAGGCAGGCAGGCAGGCAGAGTGGTTAGGGCAGGCAGACAGGTTAGCAGTTAAGAACCAGAGATCCTGGATTGTGCGAGTCCCCAAGAACTCCATATTAGAGAGGGTGCAGGTCGGGCTGAAGGACCATCCCCCCGCATCCCCCACGCCCGTGCATGAATTTTGTGCACCGGGCCCCTGGTTTTTAATAATTGCTGTTGCAAAATTTCTGAAAAGTTATCAATCACCATTTATCTGACCTAGTGGAGCTTTGAGAGCTACCAATGAATGCTGCAGGGCAGGGATTGGAGACTGGCCATTCCCTTCTCAGCAGTGTGTCCCAGTGAACTCTGCTGCTGATAAGGTTTCCGTGTGAGTTCTGCTTGATCTTCTATTTATTTTCATAAACAACTGTAAAAAAAAGTCTTAGCAGAAGGGTGCTTCGTTGTCTTCTTTTTTTCTCATGTTACCCAGAAAAAGTATTTCAAAAAATTTATTTATTTAAAAATCTCAAATATACATAAATGTTATAATCGTATCAATATTTAAAATATAAATGAAATTTGGTCCTATGAAAATTCTATATAATTGAAATTAAATTTTAGTAAATTTGCAAATATGGACCAAATTCTTTCACAAGAAAACTTTACTAAATGTTTTAAGTGTGATAAAAATAAAAAAGATTTTATTAAATCTATTACATATGATTCACATTAGTCTCCCTCTGTAAATAGACATCTTGAGAAAAGATCATGTTATATTTTTTTCCTCTCCAATTTTTTTCATAGGAAGTATTCTATGAAATATTAGAAACTATGTATCATGTCCTGACTCTATGACTAACAACAATTACTAATATGCTTAACAGTTGCTCTGTATCAATGATTAGGTAATTTTTTTAGTAATTTAAAGACATTTTGATTAACTGTTTTAATATAAAAGATACAGTTGGAAACTATTTTTTTCTCACTAGCAGAGTATTAAAAAATAAATGTGAGTTACAATCAAATAATTTTCTGAAGTATTATCTTATTTGAATTTTATTCTTTATATCAGAGAGTATATTGAGGTATTCCTTAATTTCTGATATTGCTTTACACTCCCTTAAAAAATTTATTTTAAGCATATTTTTTATTTTCTGGTTCAAGTGTTTTCAAAGTACTAACATCTGCATCTCTTGGAGTAATTATCAAAATGCCATATTTTGGACATTCTGGATACAATCTCAGAAATGTACGTTTGAAAAACACTGTTGAGTATCATTTAATCTGACTTTTTAGTCAACATATTTATAATGACAAAAATACATGTGCAACTATTTTTTTTTTCTATAGGTAGCTATTAGCTGTAAATAAACAAATATTAACCTAATTGTCCATGCTTTGAGGATAATCTGATCATCCTTAAAACAAAGTTAAGAGAGAAAGGCCTCAGTTTAACATAAATGCACACTTTAGAGTGACACATTGATTAGAGTTTCAAATTATTCTATATCCTATATCATAAAAGCCTAGTATGCTAAGTGACTGTTCATTCGACTAGTTGCTATGACGCACACTGACCATCAGGGGGCAGATGTTCTGACCTATAGATTAGCTTGCTGCTGGGGTCCGGCCGATTGGGACTGGGCGAGATGGACTGGTGGGTCACTTGGCTTGGTCTGTGCTCTCTCGCAATCTGGGATGCCTTGGGGGATGTTGGAGAACCAGTTTCACCTGATCCCCACAGGCCAGGCTGAGGGTCCCACTGGTGCAAGAATCCTTGCACTGGGCCTCTAGTAGTTTGTCATAAACCTAGACCATGATTAGGATAATTCCATCCAATCCAAACTTCTGAACTGTTTTGCTGATATTTAAAAATCTAACAAAAATATTTCTCTTACTGCTCATGAACTATCATTTTACATTTCCTGTCACTTTTTTCCACCAAAACTACCTTTATTGCTTAATAAAATAAAAATATTCATGAATATTGATAGTGTAGATGCATACTGATAGACTAAAGATATACTTTGTATCAATACTTTATATCAATACTTTCATCAATAGTGGTAACTGTGCAAAGTGTTTTATGACAATTGTTTTTAATTTTGTCTTTGTTTGATCTCAGATGGAGGCCTGAGGGAGATGTGTCATCACTTTCAAACCTACAAAAGCTGAGGGAGATTTGACGATACCAATAATTTCAAAGGATGAATGAAGTACACATCACTACCTCTCTCTACATGCACTATATGCATTTATGTAAACAGGCCTTTTACATTTCATTACAATATATATTAACATTTCAGAATTATTGAAGTGACATGGTAAAACAATAATAAATTAATGATACATATTTGAAAGTGATGAATTATTAAGAATACTTATTAATTTACTACAGGCCCGATGCACGAAATATATATTATACTAGCAGTCCAGTTCAAGAATTAGTGCACCTTGAAAGGAACTGTGGGCCATGAGGATGTGGTGATGAGGATGTGGTGGACACGGGGCAGGCCTCGGCCCATCCTCCATGCCCCTGCCTGACCCCTCCCACCATTGCCCCCAGTCCCCTGTCTGCTGGTAACCCTGCTCCCACTGCCACCACTCCCATGCACTGACAGTGCTGGTCCCTCTCGCACCCACTAATGGCATGGAGTGATTGGTCAATTTCCCCTAGGCACTCGCAGGGACGCAGCATCAAGTCCCTGCCCACCCACACACACCTTGCAGCCCATGCAACCCTGCTCACCCACGCGTGCCTGCTGTGCACACAGACTCCTGGGGATGGATCATTACAGTGTGATGGCGTGACAACCACAGGCTTTTTATGATATAGGATTATACTTTGTATCAATACTTTATGAAGATAATTTTACTTGTATCAAAATAAGATTCAAATGCAAAATACATGACTTTCAATGCATTAACCACCAATAGCATGATTAAGACTGCGGATTGTGTGCTTGAGGTAAGTTAATAGACACAGTATTAACACATTTTAGATGTTCACAGAAGAGAAAATATAAATTACTAATAAGACATTATGTTATAATTACTTATAATTACTTATAATCTTATCTAATAAAAGAGTAATATTAAAATGGACTGTTTCTATAGGATGCCTAAGCCATGCCCACCAGCCAATCAGAGCAGCTGTATGCAAATTAACCCAGCCAAGATGGAGGCCGGCAGTCATGGAGCTAGAGTAAACAGGAGGCTTCCATTGCACCAGGAGTAAACTGCCTGCCTGAGTCGGCTGGGCCTCTCCCTGCTCACGGCAACATAGTTGCAATTACAGAAGCCACAGAGCTGAACAAAACAGGAGGCTTCCGTTGCACCAGCGATGGAGGAAACTGCCTGCCTAGGCCATCTGGGCCTCTCTCTGCTCACAGCAATATTTTTTCCATTATAGAAGCCACAGAACTGAAGCCAAACAGGAGGCTTCATTACCTGCCTAGGCCTCGGCTTAAAGAAACAGTTTCAATTATAGAAGATAAATAAACCCCAGAAACCTACTTCCAGCCAGCCTTGCTGGAACGTTGGGTCAATGGGAGCTGTGGGCAGCCTGAAAGCCTGAAAATAGCCCTCAGCCCCGCACCCAGGCTGCCCAGGCACCCCAGTAAGAATCTGAACACTGAAGGGACTGTGGACAGCCTGAAAACGGCCCTCAACCCCTCACCCAGGCTGGCCACACCCCAATGGGATGAGGGTCCACACTGGGGTGCTTGGCCAGCCTGCAAACAGCCATCAGCCTCTCACCCTGTTGGCCAAGCATGCCAGCAGATGGACATCCCCTGAGGGGTCTCAGACTGTGAGAGGGCACAAGCGGGGCTGAGGGACACCCTGAGTGCACACATTTTTGTGCACCAGATCTCTAGTATTTTATAACAATGGAGCAACAATGCTGCTCTACCCAGTACTCAATCAATCCTTAGATGACTTATCTTTGTCCATGTATTCCCAGAGTGATCTGTTATATAAACATCCATTATCTGAATACTACTAATTTCCACAATTATGTCTACAGCTGCTCATTTCACATGGAGTGAAATCCTAATTTCCTATCATACTTCTGCCTTGCAAACACCTTATCTCATTATTGCTTACTGGTTCTCATTCTCTCCACCTCATGTTGTTTTTTAAGCAACCTAACTACTCTTCTGCTTCAGGGCCTTTGCACTCTGCTCTGCTTCAAGTTCTCTCAGTCAGGTAGCAGCATGACTATACCCTTTTCTCTCTCTTTGCACTCTATCACAGAAGCATCCTTAAAAAGCATATATGTCACTTTCCTTCCCTATCCCCCTTTATCTCTATTACCTTGCTTTATTTTTCTATATAGCACAAATCTTCATTTGGATGACATATTAGTGATTAGTTCATTTGTGTATAGTTTACCTTCTCCCATTAGAGTAAAGATTCCAGCAGTAGAGATTTTGTTACTGCCCTAGCCACAGGGTTTAGAACATAGTGGTGACGTAAGAATCATTCATTAAGTGAATGATTGAGCAGAACAACATCCTATGACAGCAACTCTGGTATTTCATTAAGAGTTGCTTCACCTAGATTTATGTCAGTAATATTGACATCTAAATAATTGTAGACTCTATTTCTTTAATTTCAGTATGGACATATCAGTTCTATCTAATGATGATAGTGGGTAGATTTATTTTTAATTCTTCTCATTTATTCATATGCTAAATATTAATTGGATACTTGTGTGCTATGAAGAGTTACTATAATCACAATCAAATAAATATACTAATAATATCACTAAAATTTATTTTATGTTAGTTTTCTTTTATAAGTGAAGCTTTATATATTATTTATATCCCTGTCAAACATTCCTGCAAAGTTCACATATTTCTCTCCATCTTACAGATGACAAAACTGAGTTTCCCAAATTTTAAGTAAATTTACCAAGCTGAGAAAGCTTTTAATAATTATTATTTGAATACATGTTTTTCTCACTCTACATGCTATATCCACTTCCATATTGATTACCTTATCTTCAAGCAGGTGATATTATGAAAACAAGATGATGTAATCATGCTAGAATTTTATTACTTACAAAAATCTATTATATGAAATTGTATTGATTCATAAGCCAATTTATTTTAGCAATCCTGAATATGTCTTTGAAAAATGTAGAGTCAGAAAGTATCTAGGGTTTTTATTCTGATTCTATGATTTTATAGAACTAGAAAGTCTGCCTAAAAAATTCTGTTTTGTCCAAAATCACATGGCTGTCTTATTGCCCAAACTTTTCCAACTCTCTGTTCAGCATTCACTATGTTGATCCTTCCCAACTCTGATTTACATCATAGAAGATTTGGAACAAAAAAAAATTGTTGTCAGCACACTTTTTCATGTGTTAGTTTGGAAGAAAGTGTAAAAGACTTTCACATTAGGGCTGGAGAATTGACTCTATATAGTGTAGGAACTGTTTTTTGTCAATCAATAATACATTACTAGAGGTGGAAGAAATCAGGAGGGTAGAAAATCCAAGAACAAAGAGTGGATACACATGATAGTAATTGGAAAACCATTGTACAGCTCAAGTGACAGGCTGATCCCAATGACCACAAAAGCTCTTTATGGCTAATATAGTAGATACAGAGCTCCAAGATGTAGGAAATCATGATCAGCAATCTCTTCATAGATATGGTGGCAAATATATTACTTAAAAATGCCAGCAATATCAATATAACATAGAAGTGAATACTACATATCTAAAATGCATGAGTCCATTACACACACACACACACAAACACATAACCTAAGATATATGTAACATAAATACACTTAAAGACAAAATTTTTTACAATTTAAAATTTAAATATTCAATTCTAGAATTATCTGGGAAAACGTCTCAAATAATATAATCTATACTAATAAAAAGGTAATATGCAAATTTGTCATGACACCCGCACAGTCACAACCAGATGTGTTAATTAGTCACGACCAGTAGGCAAATTGACCATCATTCAAACACAATAATAGGAGAGGGATATGCTAATTAGCCTTGGTATGCTAATTAGTCATGGCAAGCATGAAAATTGACCATAATTCCAACACACAAGATGGTCGCCCCATACGGTCAAAGATGGCCACTCTTATGTGGCCACAAGATGGCTGGCAGGGGAGAGCAGTTGGGAGGGACCAGGCTTGCAGGGGAGGGCAGTTGTGGGCAACTGGGACAGCAGGGGAACAGTTAGGCACCAATAAGACAGTCAGGGGAGTGGTTAAGGGGTAATCAGGCTGGAAGGCAGAAGTGGTTAGGGGCAATCAGCTATGCAGGCAGGCAAACAGTTGGGAGCCAGCAGTCCTGAATTGTGAGAGGAGTCACATATTGGAAAGGGTACAAGATGGGTTGAGGGAAATCTCCCCCCCACCCCCCGCATGAACTTTGTGCACCAGGCCTCTAATATTAATTATGTTTGTCCTATATTTACTTAAAGATTGATAGTAACCACCTTTCACTTGATCAGAACTCAGAGTTCTACAGTGTAAGTACTTGTGGAGTTTATCATTTTATATGTTCAATCAGTATTTCAGCAAGATGTTTTATTGAAACAAGCCTTAAGTGCCCATGAAAATCTATATTATAGACAATTTCTATCTTGGCTTTATTCATTTATATTCCTGAAGCAAATATTTAAAAAAACTTTCTGACTATTTTCTTTCTATGATATATTACTCTAAGTGATTTTAAAAAATAGATAGAACTAAAGGATTTTGCAAATATAACTTTTTTGAAAAAAATTACCATTATCTATTATTAAATCAATTTGTTGAAAATTATTAATACATTAGAGGCCCAGTGCACAAAAATGTGTGCACTTGGGTGGGGGGGAAGGCGTCCTTCAGCCCAGCCTATGCACTCTCACAGTCTGGGACCCCTTGGGGGATGTTCACTTGATGGCTTAGGCCTGCTCCCCAGAGGATGGGCCTAAGCTGGCATTCAGACATCCCTCTGGCAGCTTGGGAGCCCTCGGGGGATATCCACTTGCCAGTGGGGACAGGCCTAAGCTGCAGTTGAACATCCTTAGCACTGCTGAGGAGGCAGGAGAGACTCCCACCACCACCACTGTACTGGTGGCTGTCAGCCTGGCTTGTGGCTGAGCAGAGCTCCCCCTGTGGGAGCTCCCTGACCACCAGGGGGAAGCTCCTGCATTGAGCATCTGCCCCCTAGTGGTCAGTTATTCCCAGTCATTCTGCTGTTAGGGTCAATTTGCATATTACCCTTTTATTAAATAGGATAAGGTTTACATTATTTATATAATTGTTTAAGCTCCTTCATTGACTATTTTTGTTTTATATTACACAGTTGGAGTTTGGAATAATAGATAGAGTTTAATGGGTAATGGGAAATCCAAAACTTGTAATTAACATTTTCTTTCTATTTTTAAACAAAACAATGATAGAAAACAAATTTAGCTTATAAGAAAACAAACATAATTGAAGTCACAATCTCTTACTTTGAATACCTGATTAATACTGTGTCATATTACTTTTCTTTTTATTATTATTAGGATACTATTGGCCTGGTGCATGGGATTCGTGTATTGGTGGGGGGTGTTGGCCTGTGGCGATTGGACCACTATGGGCCAATCTGAGTGGCTGCTCCTACTGTGGAGTGCTGCTCATCCCAGTCAGCCAAGCAGCATTCCCACTGTGGCAGTGCACTGACCACTAGGGGGCAGCTCTTACATTGAGTGTCCACACCTTGGTGGTCAGTGCCCATCACAGCAACTGGTTGACTAGTCGTTCTGATAATTCCACAGGTCAGTCACTGGTCTTTATTATATAGGATTCTTTGTTTTGAATACTAGGCAATGATACTAAAATGCAATTCTGGCAAAAGAAAAACAAGATCAATATAATAAATTATTAAATAGTAAGGACTATGAAAAAATTTTGTCACATAAGACTTTCTTGTTATACAGACCAATGCATATAACCTAATTTGCTAGGCATACTATTCTTTAAAAAGGATTGTTTCTAAACTATTCAAGGAACCCAATGGCTATTTCTAAAAATGTTTCTACAGTAGAAAAAATAATTCTGAATTTAAATATAATTTTCATTATTTTCTGCCACCAACCCATCCTTAATATAATGTACAGTCTTCCTGAAGCATAATTTCCTCAAAATAGCATTTGTATTACAAAGTAAAAATGTAAAACATATTATCCATTAAATCATGTTACGTATTTTTCCCAGCTATGCCATACATATGATTTGTCTATATTTTCACTCCCCTATCATCTAATCTAATAAAAACGTAATATTGAAATTGACCATTTCTTCGGGATGCCTAAGCCACACCCACCAGCCAATCAGGGCAACTGTATGCAAATTAACCCAGCCAAGATGGAGGCTGGCACTCACAGAGCTGAGTAAACAGGCAGCTTCCATTGCAGCAGGAGTAAAACTGTTTGCCGGCCACCTGGACTTCTTTCAGCTCCAGGCAACAACATATTTGCAACATTGTCTCAATTATAGAAGCCATGAGCTGAAGCCAACAGAAGGCTTCGTTACCTGCCTAGGCCTCTGCTTAAAGGAACAGTGTATCAATTATAGAAGATAAATAAACCCCAGAAACCTGCTTCCAGCCAGCCTTGCTGGGACGTTGGGTCAATGGGAGCTCTGGGAAGCCTGAAAGCCAAAAAACAGCCCTCAGCCTTACACTCAGGTTGGCCAGGTACCCCAGTAGGGACCCAAAACCTGAAGGGACTATGGGCAGTCTAAAAGTCTGAAAATGGCCCTCAGGCCCACACCCAGGCTGACCACACCCCAATGGGGTGAAGGACCCCACTGCGGGACTTGGTCAGCCTATAAATAGCCATCATCCCCTCACACAGGCTGGCCAGGCACGCCAGCAGGTGGACATCCCCAGGGGGGTCCCAGACTATGAGAAGGCACAGGTTGGGCTGAGGGACCTACTGAGTGCACAAATTTTTGTGCACCGGGCCTCTAGTATATGATAAAAGCCTAATATCCAAATTGTCCCCTCAATTGAGAGTCTGTGTTTTACTGCTCACTATGACATGCACTAACCCCAAGGGGGCAGCACAGAGAATGGCAGGCATCAGTGACACAGCACTGGCAGTGGGTGGCAATGGAGGTGCTAGAGTCCCGATGGGTCCCGACGAAAGCAGTACCACAATAGGATAATGGAGCAGGTGAGTGAACGACGCCAGGCCAAGGTGGGTGCAAGCAGTGGTGATAACCCTGTTGATCGCCCTGTAGATGGTAGGAGCCTGACCTTTCAGGGGTAAGATGGTCAATGCAGGATTTTCCCCCTGATGGTCAGTGCAACTCCCAACCAACCTCCCAAGGCTCTGGCCAGCAGCCAACAGTTGGCAGCAAGCAGGAAGGCCCCTGCCAGCAGCTGGATGGAAGGCCCCAATCGGCCCTGATCTATAGCCAGGATTAGGAACCCCACCTGTGCATTAATTTAGTGCACAAGGCCTCTAGTTTACATATAAAATTTCAGTTTTTCAATTTTACTTGAAATTATACTATAATCTCTACCCATCAAAATTATTATTGATATTGTTTAAAATTACTCTTTATTTCTTTTCTCATTAGCTACTCTTGAGGTTTAAGATTATTAGTTTTCTTCAGTAAGCAATAAAAAATGTCTCAGGCTTAAAATAAACATATTACTTTGAGAAATAGTGAGGAAATGGAACAATATGGGTAGATTTAGGATATATTGTAGAGATAAATCAACAACTATATTTTGCTTTGCTACAGAGCATTTTCAGAAATCAGTGATTACTCAAGGAATTAAAGGATAGCAAATGAGAAAGTAGTAGTGACAAACACATAAATGAAAAAGTTAGGGTATGTGGCTTATTCAAGATTTGGAAATGAATAATGTTGGACTTTGACCTGTTAAGTATCATGTCAATAGGCCAATTGACAAGTGGTTGAAAATGCAGCTTATAATCTCATGGAAGAGATCACATGTCAAGATACATAAATTTCATTCATGTCAACAATTCTTACAGAGTACTTATTTTGTACCAAAGAATTTTCTGAGAAGTGAGTCCAGATATAGAATTAAATTGGAGCATGCACCTAAGGATTCTTCTGTCTTAATAATAATTAAAAAGATACATATATAACTACCATAAAGAATTATATGAAAGAACCTATGAAGAATTATATAAAAAGAACCTATAGTTAACCTATAATATGAAATCCTTAGTAAAAAATTAATTTGCTTTGATGGCTTTGCTAAAGCCATAAAAAATCATGGAGTGGCAGACAATAAGTTGACAACCAAGTATAGTAAGTCTCTCCAATTCTAGCTAGTATCTCTTGTTATACTGTATCACTTTGCGCAAAGAAAATTTAATGATGATATAGGACTCTTTTATATATGCTCTTCACTGGAACTCTATATCTTCTGACTAATATGTTTAATCATTATACACTTACCAGTAGCTCCATTAGTGCTTTCCCATTAATGTCTTCCTTGCTCTCTTGGCTTGTGTTTCTCCTTATGAAATTCTGTATTTATTGATATTTAAAATTAATAACAGTCTTAAAATTATCTATTTGCTAAATCTCTCATTAGACTACTTAATAGGGAGGCTGATTTTATCTCTGAATCCCTAAAATCTAGTATAATATAACTATGAGATCCTTTATAAATCTTTGTGGGATGTAAAAAAGGTGAGCGGGGATAAACAGAAGAGGAAAGTATACTCGTGTTACAGATTGGGGTTACCAACTGGGACCTCAGATCTTTTCATTGACACAGAAATGATTTTAAGGTCAACAAAAATGAAAGTAAAGCAAAGTGGGGTTTATTGATGATACACTCCAAGCGAGGAGAGGGCCAGTTGAGACAATGGCCCTGAACTCCCCCGTAATGTGGTTTAAATGAGAAATTTTCTGGATGGGGACTTTCATTTGCATTCAGGGATAATGGCCAGAAAAGGGACACATGACTTTATTTCTTCCGTGTAAGCCCTTACCCCTAATGCATACAGAAAAAAACATGGGGCGGGGGGATGTCAAAGCCGCAATGCAAATTTTATTATAATTAGTCAAAGACTCTGTAAGATCCCATTGATGTCTTGTCATTTTCCTCTGAGATTACACCAAGAACTGGCTGGTTGAGAATGTGCCCATTGTTGGTCTGCTGGCTGCTTGGGCCGCCCATAGAGATGCAGTCTGAAGGCAGTGTGGGTCCAACCCATGTTCAGGACTCAGGGCAGGCCTCGCCCCAGTCCCTCAAGTCTAACTTCCAATCTAACAGTAGGAAGAATTAAGAAGGCAAAAAAGACACTTAAAATATTCTCAAGACAGAGCCTGAAATTGTTAAGGTGCTATAAATAGATGAAATAAAGATATGAATAAAAATAATGGTCTAGGAAAAAAGTGCAAAACAAAATTAGAGAGTAATTTGCAGTATATTGATTTGAGAGAGAAGAGAGGAAATTTCTTTTATTTTGAAGCATATATATGCACATATTTCAGTATCTTGGAAGCTAGGGGACTGAGGGTAGAATATGATCAGTGAGTCATATTATTCAGCTTTTTATAGAGATGACACTGAATTTTGTTATTAAAAAGTCAAAGTGGGATGTCAGTGAAAATGACAGATGAAGGAACTCAAAGGGTTCAATCTTCAATAGAAACACCCCTCTGCCCTTAAAAAGAGAGCAAAAACTGTTAGAAATACCTTTATCAGACTTTGGAAAACAATAGTGTTTTACAGTAACGGAGAAAATACTTACTCAAGAAAGAGTGTCTTAGACCTGGTAGGAGAAATTTGTGATATTTTAATATAATATTTCATGTATCCCTGTATCTTTGAAGATAGTAACTCATATTCCCAGTATGAGTGCCTAATTCCAGGAGGCCCAGGGTTGACTTTGTCTCCAAAAAAAATTATGTGTTCTGTTCGGAACTTTCAGGGATTTCCTTAAAGCACCGATATCATGTCTCTTGATTTGTTTCTCCTCACCAGTAACTTTTACAAGGTGGAAAAGCAGCTAAGCCAAGGACAGTTCTCAAAAAATATTAGAAAATGAATGATTGAACTACCTGGGGCAAGATTACAGATGCGAACAAACAATAGGCATGCTAAAGGAGTAGGAGAAAAGGCTGAATAAAGAATTACTTTGGGCATAAGGGCTTTGAAAATCTTCATATAATAGAAAATCTGGAAAGCTAGAAGCATGACCAGGAATGAAAAAATTCTCAAACAAGACCTGAGAAGACCTTGAAGTCCAGCAGATCTTTTGCTCAGCACAATAGGAAGTGAAAGTTAAGGCAGAATTATAAGTGTTCTTACTAAGCATTGAAGAACTACCATAACACAGAGCCAATCTGGGAAGTATTGTTTTTTGTTTGTTGTTTGATCCAAAGAAATCTTTCAAATGACTAGCTGATTGCAAGGATCAGAGACATTAGAGATCACACAGGATAAAAAAAAAAGTCTTTCAAAATAGTTTAGAAAAGTAGATAAAGCAACTAATAACTAAACAACTATAAAAACAATGGCAATCGACACAAACAAACCCCCGAGAAGGGAAAACAATCTGATTTTGAGGTACCATATTAAAATTCAAAATGTCTTATTTTAAATGTAAATGGGCCATTCATAGGAAAGAGATAAATTAACAGAAACTTTTTTGAACAAAACACAAAACTGAATTTATGAAATAAAGACACTAAATCAACTCACATAAATATGATCAAAGAGTGAAATAAACTTATTGAAAAAGAACTAAAGGAAACCAGGAGAATGATATCTCAAAAACAAAGAATATTATTAAAAATATTTGAATTTTAAAAGAAAATTAATAAAAATTCAGGACAATAAAGGCATAACTGATATAAAAAATTCATTACAGAGCTTCAGCAACAGATTTGAGGAACCAGAAGAAAGACTCAGCAAATGTTCAAGAACGGAAAAATTTTCATACAGCTAGTGATCCAAAGTGATCTGTGTGACTTACTGGCATCAGAAATAATATACTTTAAGTCAAAAACTATAATCGAGGCATAGAAGGGGATCTTATAATGACAAAACATTCAACACTGAACAACAGAGTCCCAAATTATATAAAGCAAAAATTGACAGACTTGGAAGGAGAAATGGACAGTTTTACAATAATAGTTGAAGACTACAGTGCTACACCTTCAACGATGGATAAAATAACCATAGAATTATAGGTATATAGAGGTCTTAGAAAACAATATAACCCAATCTGATCTAATAGACATACATGACACTCCACATAAAAACATCAAAATACACATTCTTCTCAAGTGCACATGGATGTGATAACAAAAGAAGAAAATTATAAATTAAAAACAGAAAAAATGGAAAATTCACAAATGTGACAAAAATATGCCACTGTTACATGACAAATAGGTTAAAGAAGTAATCATAAGATAAATTAGAAACAACCTTAAGACAAATGAAAACCAAAAACACCACACCAAAATTTGTAGGATGCAGCAAAAGCAGTACTAAGAAGGAAATTTATAGCTGTAAAAACCAACATTAAGCCCTAGCTGCTTTGGCTCAGTGGATAGAGCATCATTGTCCTGCGGAATAAAGGGTCCCAGGTTCAATTCTGGCCAAGGGCACATACCCAGGTTGTGGGCTCGAACCCCAGTATGGGACATGCAGGAGGCAGCCAATCAATGATTCTCTCTCATCATTGATGTTTCTATTTCTCTAACCCTCTCCCTTTCTTTCTGAAATAAAAATACTTTTTAAAACAACAACTAAGATAGAAAAAAATCACAAGTCAAAACCCTAAATTTATATTTTATGCAATTAAGAAGAAAGGGCTAACTAAACCCAAGCTGTCACATATAAAGGAGGAGATGTTGCTATTGATTTTACAGAAAGAAAAGGGATTTTAAGTGTGCAATATAAACAATTGTATGACAACATATTGGATAACATAGATGAAATAAACATATAAACACACACACATTACCAAAAGTGAATGAAAAAGAAATATGTATCTGTATGGATATTCAAAAAGTGAAGAGATGGGATATTTTTTAAAAAAGCTCTCAACAAAAGAAAGCTCAAGAGTAGATAGCTTTATTGTTGAATTCTACCAAAGTTAAATTAACATCATTCCTTTTCAAACTCTTCCAAAAAGCAGATGAGAAAACCCTTCCTAAATCATTTAATGAGTCACATTACTCTGATAACAAAATCAGACAAAGTAATCACAAAGAAAAAAAAATGATAGCTCAATTATCTTTTATGAATATAAATACTAAAACTTCAATACAATATTGTCAAACTGGATCCAGCAGGATATTATAAATGATTATATACCCTGGTCAAATGTGATTTATCCAAAAGGCAAGGGTGATTAAACATACAAATATCAATAAATGAAATGCAGTAGTCTCCCTTATCTCTGACTTTGCTTTTCAAGGTTTCAGTTACCCATGGTCAACTGAAGTCCAATATATAAATGAAAATTTCCAGAAGTAAACAGTTCATAAGTTTTAAATTGTGTGTTGTTCTGAGCAGCATGATAAAATCTCGCACTGTCCTGCTCCATAGCACCCGGGACTTGAATCATCCCTTGGTCTAAATATCCACAGAGTACACATTATTTGCCCATTAGCCATTAATTACCATTTTGGTTATAAGATTTGCTATCAGATATTTTGAGAGAGAGAAAGACAACGTGCACATAACTTTTATTATACTGTAGTATTATAATTGTTCTATTTTATTATTAGTTGTTAATCTCCTAGTGTGCTTACTTTATAATTAAACTCTATCAGAGATATGTATAAACAGGAAAAAATACTATATATATATATATATATATATATATATATATATATATATATATATATGTTTTAGTGCTACTAGTTTCAGGCATCCACTGTGGGGGGAGGGGGTCTTTGAAAGTATCCCGCATGAATAAGGAGGAACTATTTACTGTACAACATATTAATAGAATGAAGAACCCTCCCACACAAGATTATCTTAACTGATTCATAATAAGAATTTTTACAAAATCCAACACCATCTCTTGATAAAAACATTCACCAAACAAGTAGTAGAAGAAAAGTTCCTCCACCCAATCAAAGGCATCTAAATAAAATGCACAGCTAATATCATAGTCAATGGTGAAGCACTGAGAGCTTTCTCCCTCAGATCAGGAGCAGGGCTAGGATATAGGCCTTCACCACTTCTATTTAACATTTCACAAGAAATTACAACCAGGGCAATTAGGAAAGACAAAGAAATAAAATATATCCAAGATGGAAGGAATGAAGTAAAACTCTTTATTCATAGATAACCTATCTTTTGTATAGAAAATCCTAAGAAATCCACAAAAAAACTACTAGTACTAATAAATAAGTTCAGAAAAGTTGCCGAATACAAGATTAACAAGTACAAATCTGTTGTATTTTATATACTAGCAATTAAAATGAAATGAAAATGAAATTAAAGAAGGAATTGTATTTTCTTTTCTTTTTAAAATATATTTTATTGACTTTTTACAGAGAGGAAGGGAGAGGAATAAAGAGTCAGAAACATCGATAAGAGACAAACATCTATCAGCTGCTTCCTGCACACCCCCTATTGGGGATGTGCCCGCAACCAAGGTATAAGCCCTTGACTGGAATCAAACCTGGGACCTTTCAGTCTGGAGATTGATGCTCTATCCACTGAGCCAAACCAGTTATGGCAAAGCAATTCTATTTTCAATAGCATCAAAAATAATATAAATACTTAAAAATTAATTGAACCAAGGACACGCAATGCTTATACACTGAAACTTATAAAACCACTGCAAGAAATTAAAGAAGTCATAAGCAAATGTAAAACATCTAATGTTTGTAAACTAGACAATGAATATTGTTAAGAAGATACTTTGCAAAGTAATCTACACATATATGCAATTCTCACCTTTTTTGGCAGAAATAAAAAAAAAATCCTAAAAATTTTTATGGCATTGTAAGAGACTCTAAATAGTGAAACACTCTTGAAAAGAAAAAAAAAAAACAAAGTTGGAAAATTTATACTTCTCCAAATTAAAATTTACTACAAAATGACTATATATAATATTATAGTTGCATACTGCTATAAAAGTAGACATATATAACAATAGAATAAAATTAAGAATCCAGAAGTAAAACTTACAATTTTGTTCTAATAATTTTAAATAAAGGTGCCAAGACCATTCAAGAGAACAGAGACTTCAACAAATGATATTAGAACAACTAGATTTTCATATGAAAATGAATAAAGATACAACATACATTATACCATATTAAAAATAATTTCAAAACATCAAAGATCTAAATGTAAGTGCTAAAACAATAAAACTCTTAGCAAAAAAAAATTAAGAGTAAAACTTTATGACATTTATCTAGCAATGAATTCTTAAATATGACACTAAAAGCAAAAGTATTAACAATAAAAATAATATAGTTTTCATCAAAATTAAAACTTTATGCTTCAAAAGACACCCTGAGAAAGTGTAATTACGACTTCCAAAATGGGAAACAATATTTTCAAGTAACATATCTAATAAAAGCCTAGCATCCATAATATATTAATGTTTTACAGATCAACAACAAAAAAATAAGCATCTCTATTAAAAATAGTTCAATTGACTTTTGAATAGACAATTCTTCAATGAAGATACTCAAATGGTCACCACACTCATAAAATAGATACTCTACATTATGAAATATTAGTGAATTTCAAATAAAAACCACAATGAAATAACACTTTACACTTTCTCAGATGACAACAACTTTAAAAAAGGAAAGAAAAATAAGTGTTTGCCAGAATGTGGAGAAACTGGAACACTTGTACATTACTGGTGAAAAGAAAAAATTGTGCAGCCACTGTGGAAAGTAATTTGGAAATTCTTCAATAAATTAAACAAAATACTACCATATAACCCAGCAATTTCAATCCTACTTATATACCCAAAATAATTTTTTAAATTATGCAGCAAATACCTGTTCATAAATGTTCATAGTAGCACTATTAACAATAACCAAACAGTGTAAACAACCCAAATGTCCATCTATGGTTGAATCAGTAAACAAAACATGATATAACCATACAAAAGAATATTTTTTTAGCTGTAAAAACGAAAGTACTACTTATACAAGCTACAATGTGGAAGAACATTGAAAACATTATGCTAAGTGATTTGATATGATAAACTATAAATTGGATAATTCAATTTATTTGAAATGTTCAGAATAGCTAAATCCATAGGTAAGAGAGTATCTTAATGGTTTCTGCCTAAGGGAAGGGAGAAATGGAGAATAATAGCTTAATGGGTACAGAGTCTCCTTTGGGAGTAATTAAAATATTTTGGAAGTACATAGAGATGATGTTGCAGAATATTGAGAAGATATTAAATTACTATTGGATTGAGCTTTCAAATGGTCAATTTATGTTATGAAAATTTCACTTCAATAATAGAAGTCACCAGTGAAATGTAGATAAAAAATTTTAGAGCTAATTGAAAGCAAAAGTCAGATAACTTTAAGTCCTTTAGCAAGTGAATTCAAATATTTAAAGCTGTTTTGTGCTCTGTCAAGTGAAGGACATAAGATATGAAATATGAAGAAGCAAAACCCACCCACCCAGAAAAGCCAAAAAATAAAAAAAAAAGAATAAAAAAATATGAAGATAGTGTAAGGAGTCTCTGAGACAACTTCAAGCATACCAACATCAGAATTATAGGGATGCCAGAAGAAGAGAAAGAGCAAGATATTGAAAACCTATTTGAAGAAATAATGACAGAAAACTTCCCCCAACTGGTGAAAAAGACTTCCAAGTCCAGGAAGCGCAGAGACCACAAACAAAAGGAACCCAAGAAGGACCACACCAAGACACATCATAATCACAATACCAAGAGCAAAAGACAAGGAGAGAATCTTAAAAGCAGCAAGAGAAAAGCAGTTAGTTACCTACAAGGAGAGATCCATACGACTATCAGCGGATTTCTCAACAGAAACTTTACAGGCCAGAAGGGAGTGGCAAGAAATATTCAAAGTGATGAACAGCAAGAACCTATAGCCAAAATTACTTTACCCAGCAAAGCTATCATTCAGGATTGAAGGTCAGATAAAGAGCTTCACAGACCAAAAAAAAAAAAAAGCTAAAGGAGTTCATCACCACCCAACCAGTATTATATGAAATGCTGAAAGGTATCCTTTGAGAAAAAGAAGAAAAAGGAAAGATAAAAATTATGAACAACAAATACATATATATTAACAAGTGAATCTAAAAATCAAGTGAATAAAAAATCTGATGAACAGAATAAACTGGTGAATAGAATAGAATCAGAGGCATAGAAAGGTAGTGGACTGACAATTTTCGGGGGTAAAGGGTGTTGGGGGTTCGGGAAGAGAATGGACAATAATTGTACACCTATGGATTAGGACAGCAGGGGGGTGGTAAGGACAGAGGGTGGGGTGGGAACTGGGAGGAGGGGAGCTGTGGGGGAAAAAAGAGGAACAACTGTAATAATCTGGACAATAAAGATAAAAAAGAGATATTTTAAAGATTTAAATAATATAATAAATATGAAACATCACATTATACCAAAAATAGTGAGCTTTTAGTATTATTTTGTATCTTAAGTATAATATTATTATTCTTTCAAGAATAAAAAGAATGGCTAGTGAGGAAATATAATTTTATAAACTCAACTTTCATCAAACTCGGTATTAAAGAAATTGAAAAGGAACATATCATAATACTGAAAATTTTTTGAATTATAACTAAGAAGAATATAGATAACCATAAGGAATAAAAAAAATCTAAGGAGAAATTGGAAATGAAAATGAGAAATTAAAAAGTTAACAGAGCAAATTACAAGAAGTGGAATAAATGGGACTATGAGGAGTGCTGAAAATAAGAAATGACAGTTCTTGTTTAAAAGACAAAGAAAGATAGAGAAAATATAAAAATTCACCATGAGGTTGAGTTACCTAGAATTTGTGTTGGGTTCAATGAGTAGTTTTGTAACTTGTTCCAGCTAACACTATTTCTGAGAGCAGATAAACAGCATAAAACACGGTATCCTGTAGCCTGAGAGTGTCAGGATGAGTGAGGGAAAAGAGAAAAGAAATGAAGTACATTTAGAGAATTAACTTTCTGAAAAATATATAAACAACTGATTTCAAGCAGATTAGAGAATTTAGAGGAGTTAGGAATAGAGATTAGACTAAGGAAGCAAAAGAGAAGATATGGGTGTAACTATAATAATGAAGAAAAAGCAAATTTAGAAAGTAAGTATGAGGAATAGAAAAAGAAGTCATCCTGAGTGGGATTTATTCTGGGGATGCAAGCCTGGTACAATATCTGCCAATCAATACATGTGCCATATCACATAAACAAACTGAGGGACAAAAATCACATAATCCTATCAATTGAGGCAGAAGAAGCATTTAACAAAATCCAACACCTTTTCTTGATAAAACTCTTGGCAAAATGGGAAGAGAGCTATCATACCTCAACATAATAAAAGCGTTATATGACAAACCTATTGCCAACATCATACTCAATAGATAAACACTAAAACCATTTCCCAGAAGAACAGGAACAAGACAAGGATGTCCACCACTCCTGTTTAACATAGTACTGGAAGTGAGACCCATAGGGATTAGACAAGAAGAAGAAATAAAAGGCATCCACATTGGAAAAGGAGAAGTAAAATTGTCATTATTCACAGATGACATGATATTGTACACAGAAAACCCTAAAGACTCCATCAAAAAACTACTAGACTTAATACATGAATTCAGCAATATAGCAGGATACAAAATTAACACCCAGAAATTTATGGCATTTTATACATCAAGTAGTTGCATGAAGAGATTCTGCAATAGGCCATCACTTCGCCTGGCTGCCAGCACCACTTTTCCTCCAGAACCCGGGACCCAGGCCTTCACTCTGGTTGCAGTGGAGAAGACAAGCCTCTTCAGCCTTCAGTCTTCACTCTGCCAGAGCCTTCAGTTTTCGCTCTGCTGGAGCCTTCGCTCTGCTTCAATCCTCTTCACTCCACTGCCCCCCATCTGCATATGCAAATTAACTGCCATTGTTGTTGGGTTAATTTACATACTCATCCAATTGGCTGGTGGGTGTAGTGGAATGACACTAATTTGCATGTTTCTCTTTTATTAGTGTAGATAATGAACTCACAAAAGAGAATATTAAAAAAAAATCCTATTTATCATTGCAACAAAAAATTAAGATATCTAGGAAGAAACTTAACTAAGGAGGTAAAAAAACCTGTACTCAGAAAATTATAGGACATTGAAAAAGGAGATAGAGGAAAACATAAACAAATGGAAGAATATACCATGTTCATGGATTGGTAGAACCAACATCATTAAAATGTCCATACTACCCAAGCATCTATAGATCCAATGCAATTCCCATTAAAATACCAATGGCATATTTCACAGACCTAGAAGAAACTCTCCAAATATTCATTTGGAATAATAATAAAACAGTACCCAAGTAGCTACAGCAATGCTCAGAAAAAAAGAAAAGAGTTGGAGGGATCATAACATCAGATATCAAGCTATATTACAAAGCCACTATTATCAAAACTGCTTGTTACTGGCACCAAAAAAAAACCAAAAAATACATCATATAGACCAATGGAATTGAACAGAGAACCCAGAAATTGACCTAAACCATTATGCTCAATTAATATTTGACAAAGGAGTCAAGAGAATACAATGGAGTCAAGACAGTCTCTTCAATAAATGATATTGGGGAAATTGGGCAGATGTATGCAAAAAAAAAAAAAAAAAA
>PVJC01030294.1:0-21290 GCA_004026665.1 Murina feae | reverse complement strand
TCAGGAAACTACGAGCAGCTACCGGTGTGGACATCAACATGCGCGTGGGTGTGCACTCGGGCAGCGTGCTCTGTGGAGTCATCGGGCTGCAGAAGTGGCAGTATGATGTCTGGTCCCATGACGTCACACTGGCCAACCACATGGAGGCGGGTGGCGTGCCAGGGTGAGACCTGGGGCTCCAGGAGGCTACAGCAGGAGGCCAACCAGGTCTCCCCTTTGCTGCCTCCCTTTTCATAGTTCCTTAAAATGAGCACAGTCCCATGTGGGGCTCAGGGAGATCCTGGGTGCAGGAAGGGGAGTTGGAAGAGACCTCCTGTAGCACAGGACCTTGTTAGAACTTCAGGAATGATCCTGGAAAGAAATGAGAGGTTGGAGGTGCTCCCTCCTAACTCTCACTGTCCTCTCCTTCCAGACGAGTACATATCACAGGGGCTACCCTGGCCCTGCTGGCAGGAGCTTACGCTGTGGAGGATGTAGCCATAGAACATCGGGACCCATACCTTCGGGAGCTAGGGGAGCCTACGTACCTGGTCATCGATCCCCGGGTAAAAGCCTAACCTGGAACCCAGGGGCTGGCCCACCCTAACTACCCACAGCCACAGGCTTGGTCTCTTCTTTGCCAGATCTGAGTTCCTGTGTTCTAGTGTGTATATGTCTCAGGGGAAGGGACATAAGCCCCTAAGGGGTTTGAGTAGAACAGGAAGTGGGGGATTGTAATCTTGACTGTCAGCCCTCATATACCCCAGGCTGAGGAAGAGGATGAGAAGGGCACTGCAGGAGGGTTGCTGTCCTCTCTTGAGGGCCCCAAGATGCGTCCATCACTGCTGATGACCCGCTACCTGGAATCCTGGGGTGCAGCCAAGCCTTTTGCCCACCTGAGCCATGTAGAGAGCCCTGTGTCCACCTCCACTCCTCTCCCGGTATGTTCACCTCCACCATGAGGCCCAGCACTTACATAAACCCACCCCCACTGCCTATTCCTAGCCTCCTTCCCCCACTACCAGTCACCTGATGACATCCCAAGGTCCTAAACTCTCTGGTCACCCCAGTCACTGACTCTGGACTTTCTTGCCATTCTTTCCAGAGAAAAGGCAAAGATGACTGCCCTCTGAGCTCACCACAGAGAAGATGTGAGATTCCCATAAACACCATGTCCATTACTCTCCAACCCCCACTCAGGAAGCCCTTTCCCCTGGTACCCCATGTCCTTCTGACTCTGAAGCTAGTGCTCATACCCATTCCCACCAGGATATGTCTCTTTTTAACTCAATTCCTACAACTACTTGCTCTTTTTTTCAATCCCCACTAGGACTGGGAAGGTGGGGCAATTGGTTGTTACCTCCACTCTTAAGGACTTGTACACAGATAAAATGAGGTGACAGTGAACATCTCACATGGCTTTGAAGAAGGATGTCACCATGAGCAGGCAGGAGTGATGGAGGGAGAGCAGGGAATGGACCTGCGCCTTGTCTAGGGGAAGCTAGGGCAAGGCCAATTACTGGCTGATCGTATGCGAGGTACCTCCAGGTAATCACTGACCTCCAGCTAGTGGAGGAGCCTGGATCTTCCTTACCTCTAGCTCTGAGGATGGTGCTTGATGATGAGTAACCAGAACCCTCATTCATGGAGTCAAGCTATGTCCCTCAAGGATTAGGTTCCTCTGCCGGATCTCTTCCACCTTCCCTGATCTTCCCCAAACTTGGTATGCATTTCCAGCCACCTTTCTGCAGGTCTTCCCAGAATCTTGTCTACTAGTACAGCTGATTGGATTTATGGGATGACTCCAAAATGCCCTTTCCACGTTCCCTTCCCCTCCTTTCCCATTCATCAGAAAAGCAGGCAAGAGCTCAGCAACCACCGGGGAGTGAGGGGACATTGGCAGCTGAGTACTTAATTTCAAGCCTCAACTTAGGGTAGGGGAGAGGTCAGAAGCGCTAAGCTGGCAGGAGGGAGAGGAAGGAAGAACCCAAGACCCAGTTGATTGAGCTGATTGTTGCCAGATGAGGCCTCCAGGGTGAGGATGGAGTAATAGGGGGAAGGGAGGGCTATTGCTGGGAGCCCAGGGAAGTAAGACAACATTGGGTGCAATTCCCATTGTGGGGATGCCCCCCAGGACCCATGTCAGACCTTCACAACCCCAACTAAGGTGCAGGCTAAGAAATACCATGGCGGTGGAGTAGGAGTCCCTTGATTTATAGGCAGGACCTCACCAGCCCAGAAATTCACTTCTCAGCCCCAAAAGTTCCAGGATCCCAGTCACATGTTAGAAATCCTGAGAATCACGACAGGCTTACTCTTAAACAATGTGGAACTTTGGGGTGGTGGGGCCATGCTTGTGCTGGTAGATCTCATTCATCCAGTCACTCCTTCCACAATTTTGAGCATCTACTATGTGGCAGCACCAGGCTAGTTCTTGAGATGACAGGAGTGACTACAATGTTTTCCCTGCCTTCAAATCACTTGGGGGGTGGGGATGGGAAGGTAGAAAGTTTGTGAAAACTTAGGCCCATGCTTAGATGCATAGATGGGCTCATACCTAAATCATACCCCTCGATCTTTCTATCTTAGTCTCAGTCTCTCCCTCGCCTCTCACATATGTAAGCTTTTGTCTGAGGAGGAGGATGTGGCCCCTGTGACTCTCTTCCTTCACATGAGGCCAGGGGAACAGGGAAGAAGGTCACCATATTTGTTACCCTGGGCCATGGCTGCAGTGTTTTACCCTCTTCGTTGGTGCTTGTCCTCACCTTTTCTCTTGCTGTCCATTTTCTTACCTCTGCACACCCTACTCAGTCCACAGGCTGCAGAAGGAAATGACTGTAACCAAGTTGGCTTCTCTTTCTCTTTCTCTTTCTTTCTCCATTTTTTGTTCTCCACTCCCATTACCTCCCAGCTCAGCCTGACCATCACAAAAGGTCAGAGGGGAGTCAGAATGTTCTGCATTGTCACTTCAATTCTCACCAATAAGTATTTTTTGGCATCCCAGGGTGATAGAAAAGTCCCTGACGTTGGCATTGTGTAGTCCTTAGGAAAAATGCAACACCAGGGAACCAAGACTCAAGCCTGTAGAAGATCCAGGGTTGCCTTGTGATAGAAACTATGAGGAAATCAGAGTATAAAGACTCTGGGAGTCAAAAGAGTCAGGAGTGTGGTTGAAAACTGTGGTGAAATTTAACATTGCCCCAAGCAAGCACTTTTCTAGAGCTGTTGTGTCTGATATAAGACAAAGCAGGGTCAATATGGTGGACAGTTGACCATGGAGAAAGCAGCTGCCACCCAAATTACAAGGGCTGAAAGAGGGAAACTGAGGCCTTTGGCTCAAATGAACTCTTATAAAAAAGTTTAAAAATAATAATAAAATAAAGAGCCAGGGAGAATCATTGGGCAAATGTGGCTTGACCTTCTTCTAATGACTATTAGAAGCAGGGGAAACAGCCAGATCGAATGCTCAAGGTCAAAGACGTGTGTAGATATGAATGCCTCGCTCCAGAGAGCTTCCGAGGATGCTCACCATCTTCCCATCTTCTCCCCTCCCTGTCTTCTCTCAACAGGAGAAGGCCCTGGCTTCCTTCAGCCCCCAGTGGAGCCTGGACCGGTAAGGAGGCGTGAGCAATTTTTAAAAAAAATAATTTTTATTGATTTCAGATTGGGAGAGGAAGAAAGAGATAGAAACATCAATGATGAGAGAGAACTATTCACTGGCTGCTTTCTACATACCCCCTACCAGGGTTTGAGCCCGAAACCCGGGTATGTGCCCTGACTGGGAATCGAACTGTCACCCACCGGTCACACCAGCTGGACATACTCAAGCAATTTTGACAATGGGGCTGTCTGGGTGATCTACCTCCATCCTTAGGGTGGAGTGGGGGTAGCTCTTGCTTTGCCCAGATGTTTTTGAAGGTCTCCATGGTGACAAGCCAGGCTTTCACTGTACAGGAGCCGTACACCCCGGGGACTAGATGATGAAATGGACACTGGGGATGCCAAGTTCTTCCAGGTCATCGAACAGCTCAACTCTCAGAAGTATGGAAAAGAAAAGAGGGCTGGGAGGGCTGCAGCTCTTGGGCTCACGTGGTAGGGTAGGGGTGGTGTTCCCCTGATGACTGGGAGGGAAGGGGCATCTTTCCTGCTCTAGTCTTAGGAAAGACGCGCCTGACCATTCCCTCCTGCCCTGCTCTTTCCTCTCTGGGTCTTACTGCCCCCCCTGACCTCCCACCAGACAGTGGAAGCAGTCAAAGGACTTCAACCCACTGACACTTTACTTCCGAGAGAAGGAAATGGAGAAAGAGGTGGGCTGTGCAGGTGTGGGTTTGCTCAGTTTGTGATTCTGGGGGTGAGGGCATGTGCCTCTCTCTGAAAGAAAAGTCACCCTGCAGATTGAATTATTGAGTGGTGATGGGAGAGGGGAGGGAAATTCCTTAGAGAACACATAGCAAATACCTGGGGCTGAACTGAAGGGTGGGGCCATGAGGCTGGGGGGCCCACAGCTTGCCTGGGATTGACACCTGCAAGGTCA
This sequence comes from Murina feae, assembly GCA_004026665.1. Taxonomy (NCBI): domain Eukaryota; kingdom Metazoa; phylum Chordata; class Mammalia; order Chiroptera; family Vespertilionidae; genus Murina; species Murina feae. The sequence goes on along the minus strand of PVJC01030294.1, from coordinate 16,777 downwards.
TGAGCAGCACTGGTGACCCTGTCTCCACTCTGACCCCCTCTTTTGCAGTATCGACTCTCTGCACTCCCTGCCTTTAAATACTATGCAGCCTGCACATTCCTGGTTTTTCTCTCTAACTTCATCATCCAGATGCTGGTGACAAACAGGTAAGAGAGCCCAGAACGGGAAGCCCTGATTCTCAAAAGAAATGGACCCTTTTGGTCTTTCTGATCCCCGACACCCACTTTCTTCTTTTGCCTACTTCCCCTTGATGCTAACCCGCAGAGGAAATGGAAGTATGTGTTCTGGGAACCATGATAATCACAGCCCAACTTACTATCGTACATCCTGTGGATTTTCTGTATCCTGTGGACCTGAGCATTTTCACATGCCTATCTCTTGATTCTAACAACATTCCCATGAAGGAGGTTTTCTTCCCATTAAAAAGCCCAAATCTCACAGTGAACGAACATAGAAAGTAGGTCCTCACTGCCAGTCCACTGCTAGGAGGGGCAAGGACTTGTTCAAAACTCAGCCAGGTGAAAGAGCTTTGACCTGAAGGCCGGGGACCAGTCTGATGCAGCTTCAGCCACTTCCATGAGCCCCCTGCCCCCTTCTAATATTGTTCCTATATTATTAGTTCCTGTCCCACACAAACAATGCCCTAGACCCCTCAGCTTTCTCATATCATCATTCAGTGCCTATTATCAGCCCAGACCCCCTTGGCAGCCAGTTCAGATCCTCAGAACCACTTCTCCCCATGTCTTCCAACCAGATGATACAGTGACCTTTCCACACCCAGGGGACCTATTGTGGTTCTTCAAGGCCTCACTCTTGTCTCCCTTTAGGCCCCCAGCTCTGGCCATCACCTATAGCATCACCTTCCTCCTCTTCCTCCTCCTTCTCTTCGTCTGCTTCTCAGAGCACCTGACGGTGAGGTGGGCTGTGGGGTGGAAGTGGAGAACTGGGGCCCTGACCACAACCTGCTCCCACCCCATGGCTAAGACTCCCATGCTCCTTCCACAGAGGTGTGTCTTGAAAGGCCCCAAGATGCTGCACTGGCTGCCCGCATTGTCTGGCTTGGTGGCCACACGGCCTGGACTGCGAATCGCCCTGGGCACTGCCACCATCCTCCTCATCTTTGCCATGGCCATTACCAGCCTGGTGAGGGCAGAGGGGGCCCTACGCACCCCCATCAGGGCGTACTAGGCATGCCAAATCTGTAAGGGAACCCCTGGATTTGGGAGGACAGCTAGACTAAGGCCAGGGGATACTGAAAGTGTTGGACAAGTAATGAAAAAAATGACAATCACTCATGGTCTACTATCTAGGCATAATCATTAACTCTTAGGTGGACATCCTTCATATATATTACTTAGCTCATTCACTATGATTTTGCAATGGAGTTTGGCTCATTTTTCAGAACTTAGAATCATTCCTAGAATTCTAACCCTGAAAGGCACCTTAAGAATCATCCCCCAGCCAAGAAGAGGAAGCTTATGCCCAGAGAGGTTGAGTGACTGGCAAGAGATCACACAGTGGATCCCTAGAAGTCTAGTGCTCATGACAACCACTCCCCTAATCCCTGCTCCCCCCACCAGTGAGGGGCCTCACCAACCAGAAATAGTGGAATCTGATTCTTTGGAGTCTGTCCCTGGATCAGCTGAAAGCCAGCACAAGCACCACTGTGCCCAAGGAGATGCCTGATCACTTCAGCTCCTCATCTCTTTCTGCAGTTCTTCTCACCGGCAGCATCAAACTGCCCTTTCCAGGCTACCAATGTGTCCTCCATGGCTTTCAACCTCTCCTGGGAGCTCCCTGGGTCCCTGCCTCTCATCAGTATTCCAGTGAGTGTCCTGAACAGCCTTGAATCTCATTCCCCGGAACTTTCCTTGGCTCCTCACCCAGCTCCTTAATTGAAAAACACTCTATCCCATGATTAGGACAGCTGTAAGTCACACTTGGTGTGTGTTTGTATGTATGACCTGGGAGGGGCAGGACAGAACTCTCAGGTGTCCCCCCACCCCTGTCTGTGGGACATGTCCCACCTCCTGACCAGCCTGCCTGGCCCCACAGTACTCCATGCACTGCTGTGTGCTGGGTTTCCTCTCCTGCTCCCTCTTTCTGCACATGAGCTTCGAACTGAAGCTGCTGCTGCTCCTGCTGTGGCTGGTGGCCTCCTGCTGTCTCTTCCTGCATTCCCACGCCTGGCTGTCTGACTGCCTCGTTGCCCGCCTCTATCTGGGCTCTTTGGACTCCAGGTGAGTGTGGCCTCTGGAGAGAGGTGCCTAGAAGCTCCGGTGAGATAGGACAGGGCAGAACTGTCCTTACCTCACTGACCTCAACCACCCCCAGGACAAAGCAGGAGGGAGGCTGGGGACTCCTTGGGCACCAGGGGCAGGGGGAAGCTATCGTGAAGGGGCAGGACAAGAGATAACCCTGATTCATGGCCTCCTCAGGCCAGGGGTGCTGAAGGAGCCCAAACTGATGGGAGCTATCTCCTTCTTCATCTTCTTCTTCACACTCCTTGTCTTGGCTCGGCAGGTAAGCTACCCAATTCTTCCTTACAAAGGGTGCGGTGTGAGTTGTCATATTTGTGACTGGTTTCTCCTACACTTTCCTTAATCTGGTGTCTTTAGTGTTGAGTCCCAGTGGTATATCCATTGAAAGCTTCTAAGTAAAATTTCTTTTTAAAGGAGAGTGCCCTCAAATTTTCTTCTATTCCCTTCTCCCTCCCACCACCAATTTAGAAATGCCCATGCTTAAGAAAAAATTTGCTGTCAATTCTTCCAACCATAGTTTGAATCTACTTTCAAAGTAGTCTCCCCAGGGCTAATTTCACGTTAAGCCTTATCTCTAAACTGTGGGGTGGGCCTGGTTGGCATGGCTCAGTGGTTGAGCATTGACCTATGAACCCGAAGACCACGGTTGGATTCCAGTCAGGGCACATGCCCAGGGTTTCCGGCTCAATCCTCAGCAGGGAGTGTGCAGGAGGCAGCCAATCAATGGGATTCTCATCATCGATGTTTCTCTCTCTCTCTCCCTCTTCCCTTCCTCTCTGAAATCAATAAAAATATATTTAAACTGTGGGTGGAGTGGTTTTAGGCATCATGGAGTCCAGGGTGGAGGTGGTGGTGAACACAGAATATGGGGTTTCTCCTGCATTGTCTCCCCATGGCCCCCGGTGACCCTCCCCAGAACGAATATTATTGCCGCCTGGATTTCCTGTGGAAGAAGAAGCTGAGGCAGGAGCGGGAGGAAACAGAGACAATGGAGAATCTGACTCGGCTGCTCTTGGAGAACGTGCTGCCTGCGCACGTGGCCCCCCAGTTTATTGGCCAGAACCGGCGCAACGAGGTGACTCCCTACCCCTGGCTCTTGAGCCTCAGACACCATAAAGACTAATTTCAGATGAAGGTCTTAGCCCTTAGCCCAGCCTCTATGGACTCCCCCAGAGTGGGTCAGGCAGCCCCCAAAACCCTCCATATCTTTGTCAGATACCGCCCATTTTCACAAGATCTTAGGCTTTGTTCTTGGTGAGCAGAGAGTCTCTGCATTCCAAATTCTTAGAAAGAGTGTCTTCTCCAACTCATGACCACACCGTACCTTCAAAAGCTATGTCAAGTGTTGATGAGAGTTGTGTGGAGGACATATTCCACCCATCTCTCTAGACCTGCACTATCCAGTATAATAACCATTAGCCATGTGTGATCATTTAAATTTAAGTTAACTAAATGGAAAATTAATGCGACAACATGGGACAGATCTAGAGGATATTATGCTAAGTGAAATAAGTTAGAGAAAGACAAATACCATATGATTTCACTTATATGTAGAATCTAAAGAACAAAATAAATGGCAAAACAGAAATAGACTCCTAGATATACTGATAGAGAACAAACTGATGTTTGGCAGTTGGGAGGGATCGAATCCATGCACCAGGCCTCTAGTGTAAAATAATATTGAATGTCAACTGTAATTGACAAATTTTTTAAAAAGTGGGCCAGAGAAACCCCAGGCTCCCACTCTTAACCCCAATGAAAGCTGAATCCCAGGCACAGGTCTGTGGAAGCCCCTTTCACATCCCACGTGATTCAGGGTTCCAGTTCAGGGTTCAGGTTCTGGAGAAGGCCGCACACAAATGAAAAGAGACTTAGAAAACATTTAATTTGGGAAATGGGGGCCAGGCGGTAGTTCCAACTCTAGTGGGAGGACTACTCCTCGCTCTGGCTTTTCCATCCCCTTTTATTAAGATTAAAATTATAGGATACACCCATATCTCCTAGGCAGGAAACTCCAATAAAAGCCAATCAGTGAATTTAGGACTAACAGGTGGGGGCTTCTTCAACTACCAATATATAGTAATTAGCTCTGAGCCTTTAGAGCAATTAAGGTTGACCAGCTCTCCGAATTCCCTGTCCACGGCTCTCTATTATTAAAACAATGATCGGCTTCCGGCACAGGTCCATGGGCTGGCTCTCTCTCTTTCTCTCTCTCCCCCCTCCTCCCCACCATGACCTTGCCATGTGGCCTCAGGCATGCTCCATAATTTTCAGGTCTTGTAAGTAAACCTGTATCTTTAAAAAGAGAGCAAGAGAAAGAGAGGGAGACCATTCAGTTTCTCAGTCACACCGGCCTCATTTCTTGTGCTCAACAGCTACATGTGGCTAGTGGCCACCATACTGGACAACACATACACAGAACATTTCCACTCCCACAGTAATTCCTACTGCTCTAGATCCTCAAATATCTTGCCATGGTCAGACCATCAGAAGGTCACCCACATATTTGCACCACCTTCTTTGAGCACTACCACCCCATCTTGTGCTATGGAAATGCTCTTGGCCTGTATCAAGAGGTGTTGAAAGAAACAGTTCAGGGACTATTTCACAGTCTGATGTCCCCACCACCTGCTCTCTGCTCTCAAGATCACAAGTAGCTCTACTTCTGGTTTCTTCTGTTATAGACTCTGGGTATCTTGTAACTGATCCTGTTTGTGTTCATATTAACTCTAGAAAGCTCAAAGCCAGAATCTAGGACTAAGATGGCACCTATATAGTGAACCAACCTCAGATCTGCTTCGATTTTTACAATCTTACCCTTATTTTCTCTTGGCCTTATTTTCCCTATTATTTATTTATTTGCTCTTGAAAATTGTAGATCTTTATAAGCTGATTTAACTCACTTAACAACTTTTAGCAATAGAAAGGATATAAAGATAATTCCCATTGACATGATCCTAGTTCTAGAAGTGATATTCCTAGGGTAACCTGGCTTTCCTCCTCCCCTCCTCCCCAATCCTTACACAGAGGGGAAGGCATGGGGATACCAGGACAGGAAGGGGAAGAATGTGGCCTACAGCCTCACCCCAGCCTCTCACCCTTCCAGGACCTCTATCACCAGTCCTATGAGTGTGTCTGTGTCCTCTTCGCCTCAGTCCCAGACTTCAAGGAGTTTTACTCTGAATCCAACATCAACCATGAAGGGCTAGAGTGTCTGCGACTGCTCAATGAGATCATTGCTGATTTTGATGAGGTAACAGCTCTGAGGGTTCCCCAGATCCTGTGTCGAGAGTTCTAGAATGTTCTACCAGCCCATCCTTCTACTTTGCTCTTCTGGCCACAAGCCCCTTCTGCCCTCTCTAGCCTTCCCACTCCTCCTCTGATGCCTCAGCTCTGCCTTTTCCAGCAGCTCTGTTCACTCTGCCTCCTGCTACCACTCCTAATCCCATAACTGTTCTTTTAGCCTGGGGCTGGGCTTTGGGAAGAGAAGAGTGGGAAAGCAAGAGAGAATGGGGACACAGTCTCCTCTCTATACAGCTGCTGTCTAAGCCCAAGTTCAGTGGGGTGGAGAAGATCAAAACCATCGGCAGCACGTACATGGCAGCTACAGGCTTAAATGCCACCTCTGGACAGGATGCACAGCAGGTACAGTATTCCTTCCTTACCTACCATCCCTCACCTGTGCTCTTATTGGTGGTCTGTGAATGGACCTTAATCTTGGGCCCTCATTGGCCCATTCTGGTGGCCATCCCATTGCCAGGATGCTGAGCGAAGCTGCAGCCACCTCGGCACCATGGTGGAATTTGCAGTGGCCCTTGGGTCTAAGCTGGATGTTATCAACAAGCACTCATTCAACAACTTCCGCTTGCGTGTGGGTAAGGGCCTTCCCTTGCTGGGTCAGTCTGGGACCTCCTCCACATCTTCCCAAGCTCTCCCTCCCCCAAGTCCTTGGTAAGCTGCTTTTCAGGTCAGCCCTGGAGCTCCCTCCAGACTCATCTTTTGAGATGGAGCATGAAGCTGCTGGGCCAAGAGCTACGAGGCACACCCACTCCCTTCCCTAAGCACTCCTCCAGCCCCACACTCCTTTCTTCTAAGGCCCCCAGGCCCTTCTCCCTAGTTCCTTAAGCCCTTTCTCGCCCTATCTCTCCCCATATCTCCCCCATCTTTATTTCTTGTCAGGGCTAAACCATGGACCTGTAGTGGCTGGAGTGATAGGAGCCCAGAAACCACAATATGACATCTGGGGCAACACGGTGAATGTGGCCAGTCGCATGGAGAGTACAGGAGTCCTGGGCAAGATACAAGTGAGGGAGCCACCCTGGAGTCATGGGGGCAGTGGTTAAGGTTGGGGCCATCCCCATACTCCCTCACCTTCCTCCATTTGCAGGTAACTGAGGAGACAGCCCGGGCCCTGCAGTCCTTAGGCTACACCTGCTACAGCAGGGGTGTTATCAAGGTCAAAGGCAAAGGGCAGCTGTGTACCTACTTCCTCAACACAGATTTGACAAGAGTTGGACCTCCCTCAGCTACCCTAGGCTGAGACCCCACTCCCTACTCTTCACCTCAAAAATCCTCCATAAAGAGACTGGTATGACTGGAGCCAATTTATGCCAGAAGCTGCTGATGTGGCTTCTGGGATCACCTCCTTGCTTCTCAGCAGGACTGCTTTTTCCCAGGCCAAAGTGAGTGTGTATGTGTGTGTGGGCAAGCATGAGCATGAATGTATGCAGGGTGTGTTTCTTTTCACAAGTTCGGGAAGAGAACTGCCGCAGCCTCCCTGCCTGCCTGCCAACCTGATTCCAGTATTTTGTAAACCTTGGAAGTATGAAGACTTTTAGCCACACAACTCAACACAAGGATTTGTCTTTTCCTGCTCTCCACCCACAAATATTGGAAGGAATCTTCAGGGAAAATGTCATTTGACCTTTATTCATTCAACACTAAACAGACACTTTTTTATGATGTGTTTACTGTGCAGCATGGGTAAGAGGACTTGGAAATAATGTATTAGGTCTCTCCCAATTTCAGCCGCTTTTCTAAAATTGACCCCAATGCTTTCTTGTGAGGATTTGTAGGCAGTTTGGGGTTCTCCTGTTCTCAGGCCCCTCAGATGCCCCCTTGCTCCCTTCTGCTGATATTATGTGGGTCCGGAAGCATCCATAGTTCATTCCCAGTTGCTCAGATTTTGGGGTCCATGAGGCGTTGTTGCAGATGTTGCACTGAATTTTTTATATTTTTCCTAATTGCTCTTTCTTTTTTGTGTTTTCTTTAATGGGAAAGATTAAAAATGTACACCACTACCACTGCTGCTACCATCTTCCTAAAATGCTATCCAAATGGGGACTCTAAGACAACAGTTATCTCTAGAAAAGAATGACTCACCCTTTCGCTTGGGGGCATCTTCATTTCCTGAGGGTGACCAGAATACCCTCAGCCCCACCCTGTGCCAGAGTGTGTTTGGGGGACCAGCTGAATGTGTTTTGGGGACCATGCTGATGTGAACTCTAGGGGATAAGATCTGCTGACTTGGTTCTCAAGTGAGGCCTTCCTGGGAGATGGCAGGAAGGAAGGCAAAGCCCTTGAATACCTACCACTGAGAGGACAAAGGTTAGTAAGCAGGAAGTTGGAGTCATGCTAACAAAGATAACTATCACTAGCATGAGGGTTCAGGCAGAGCTACATTTTCTCAGAAAGTAGGCTGAATCAGAGTCTGGAGTGATGCATCCACATGGGTGGTCTTCCCTGGTCAGCTCTTTCAGGGGACTGCAAACCTGTGTTGTTCTAAGAGTGCTCTGCAAGCCACCTGCATCCCAATGGGGAAGTGGTGGCGGAGGGAGGTAATTTCTATCTGTCTTTATGTCCCTTTCAAAACTGAAAATCATGGGAAACTAAAGAATGTGCCTCTCCACAATCGAGACCGACCCCCAGCAAGACACCTAGCCCCCATAAGACACATGTCCCACACACAGGGTTAACCCAATTTCAGACTTCGGTTTTAATTGCCAAGCTGCCCAGGCGCTGACTCTGCCCTTTCTTGCCCCTTCCCTCCCTCTTCTTCCGCTCCACCCTCACACGCCTTCTCCTCGAGGTGCAGAATTGGGTCAGGCCAAGCGTGGGGGCATTCCACCAGGAGGAAAGCAAGTGTCCTTCCACCACCACCCCTCCGCCGGGCCTGCTTCACTCGAGAGGGTTGGTGGAGACAGTGAGGCTCTCGGCCGGGGCAGGCTCATTGGGGGCGGGGCCGACCCTCACCGTCTGGCCCAGGGTGCCCCCGCGTCGGGTGCTGGACATCTCGGAGCCGGTGCCTTCCAACAGCTTGGCGACGAAGCCCACGCCGGCCAAGCGCAGCAGGCCGCCTCCGGCGCACGCGTACAGCACGGGGTTCACGCTGCTGCTCAGGAAGGCCAGCGCGATCAGCACCTTGCGGGCCAGGAGCAGCCGCTTCCCCACGGGCCCCTGCCCCGCGACCCTGCCCGCCAGCGCGCGGCCGCCCTCGGCCAGGTTCACCAAGTGGTAGGGCAGCCAGAACGCCGCGAAGGTCAGGATGATGAGCGCCACCAGGCGGCCCATGCGGCGGCTGCGGCGGAAGCGCCGGGCCCTCAGCCGGCGCCCGATGTCGGAGTAGCTGGCCACCACGGCCAGGAAAGGCAGCAGGAAGCCGGTGAGGGCCTCGAAGAGCAGGTGGAAGGCCCGGTGTCTTTCCGTGCGGTATTTCGGGAAGCAGACCAGGCTCCCGTTGTGCGGTTGCACGGTGCGGTACACGATGACGGGCGTGGCCAGCAGGACTGACGCCACCCAGATGATTGCCAGCAGCCACCTGGCAACCGCCTTGGTGCGCAGCTTCTGGGACACGAATGGGCGGGCCACCGCCAGCGAGCGGTCCAGACTCATGGCCGTGATCAGCAGGACGCTGGCATACATGCTGACTCCGCAGATATAGTGGAACAGTCGGCAGCCAGCCACTCCAAAAATCCAGGTGCCTCGGGCCACGGAGTGCAGGAAAAAGGGGGCAGTGAGCAAGACGGCCAGGTCAGCCAGGGCTAAGTTCAGCACCAGCAGGGCAGTGACAGAGCGCTTTCCCATCTTTACCAGGATGCTCCACACCACAAAACTGTTGCCCGGGAGCCCCGCGGCCAGAGCCACTGACAGTAGGGTGATGGCCATGACACTTAGGGAGGAGGGTGCTGCAGGAGATGTAGTGTTCGTGGCCATTGCAAGGATCTGGAGGGTGAGGTGGACATTTGCATGAGGGTAGGGATCCAAGGGCTTCCTGACACCCTGGACACACCTTGCCTGAGTATTCAAGTCTTTCTCTAAATCAGCACCTTCTCAATATACTGTCCTCATCACTGCCAACTAACCTAGCTTAAAGGACCTGGCTGAGTAGAAAGACGAATTGCCTAACTGAGCCACAGAGCTCCTTCCTGTCCACAGACCCAATTGCAAAATATAAAGCAACAGCAGCAGTAGCATGTCTGGACCCTTTCTGCCTCTTTCCCTTAGGAGACCCTCAGATTCAGAGCCAAAGTGGGGAGATTTCCTTCTTAGTGCTGCATCCCTTAAAAGGATAACTCCCCTGTCCCTTGCCAAGTCCTTAGTCCCCTCAGTCCCATTGATGTCCTCCAATCCGCTACCCACTCTCCCAGAGATGCCCAAGGTCCACCAGGAATAACAGGGATGTTCATGGAGAGGAGAGAAGAACAAATCCTCCCAAGTCTTTTTACCACTGGTCAGGCACTTTGGGAAATTCCTTTGTACCTTCTCTCATGGCTGCACCCCTCCACCAAATCCCCTACTCCCAGGACCCTTACTTACTGGCTTTGCTGGGTACTGGTTGAAAGCTGGCGCCAATCGAGGGTCAGGGCAGAGTGGTATAGCCTATCCCCAGATCTGTCTCAGTGCCAGGTGTCTGGACCCAGGTCTGGATTCTATCAGCTAAGTCAGCCGGAGAGGAAGTACCACAGAGCAGGGGGAAGACGCATCTTCCTGAGGGTGGGGCTGAAACTCCTGCACACCCCCCCCCCTTCACTAGAAGGGAAGATAGTCTTTGTGTTCTAAGAAAGGCCAGCAGGAAGGAGGACCCTCAGGGGTGGGACCAGATGAGAATCACCCAAAAAGGGGAAGGGAGAGAGGAAAGAGGGGTGCAGGAGTGAATAGGCTGGGGTGTGGCCTCACGCAGGTCTAGACTGGATCATTGAACAGAATAATAAAGTGTGTCATATAGGAAGAGGAGGGCGGGGATTTGGCTCGGATTGGGACAGCAGAATGTTCAGTATACGGTAATTTGAATGAACAAGTAGTTTTTAGAGTAATAGGAAATGTAGGTTACAGCTGTGGTTAGGTTCCAGGTTTAGGTTGTAACATCATGGCTTAAAGAGGTCAGCACCTTGTTCTTGGCTTGGGTTCAAGCCATGAGTGGAGTTGGAGGGAGAAGTCCCTCTTCCAGCACCCCTGTCGCTCCCTTCACTTAAAAGGATTGGTTCCATTCTAGGGCAATCAATTTTCCCTTCTCTTCATGGAAGCCAAAGCCCAAAGGGTCTCCTTAGCATCACACAGAATGCCAGTTTCTTCCCCTCCCCCCAACCATTTCCCTTGTGTTTGCCCATGTGGCTACCCTGACACATGAGTTTGGATTTAAAATCTGTGCACTGGGCAAGGTCAGCACTGCCTTTTTCCTACCTGCCCACAGCCAACTGTCCAGTCCCACCATATAGAAGTAGAGGCTGAGCATAGGGAACAGGCATGAGGGAGTGAAGGAGGTGGTGCTTCATGCCTGCCCTGCCAAGAGGGAAAACCAGGGCCATGGCAAGGGTCACTCTTTCCTTTTCTCCTCTTCTTGAGCTCTCCTGCAGAAGCTAAGAACGGGAAAGTCTTTCCTTCAATCTGACCATGAGCCTTCCTGCTTCCCTTCCAACTCTGTCACTCTCAGGAAATGTGCAGAGTGCAATAGTGGTCATGGAAGTTCCTTACCCTTTGCAGTGCCCCCACTTTATCTGCTTTGAGAAAAGCCAGAGCAGAGTTCACCCAGTAGCTGGCAGGCGGAGGATATGACGAAAAGAAATGGACTGAAACCACAGCAAGTAGGCAGAGTTGAGGAAGGGCTTTCTGACCACAGAGGGTGTGTGAGTCGGGAAATATGTAACAGAGGAAGTTAGGGACCCTCTTCCCTGTGCGTGAGGACAAGAGGAAGCCTCTTCAGAAGCTCTTGGGTCAATCAGAGGCTCCTTCTGACACAAACTGGACTGTCTTTGCCTCCTCTCCCAAGCTGCTCCCCATTTCTGTCAGTGACCTTCCTTCTTCCACCCTGGACTAGACACTCTAAGCATACCTGTCCCCCAAGTCCAGAGCTCCAACCCCAATCCATTTTGGTGGCCTTGACATGACCCTGGGGACTGGGTTTCCTTTGCTGTATCTGCACCTACCTGGGTGGTGTGAACAGTCACTAAGGCAGAACATGGGCTAATGGTCAGGTTGACCAGGACTTAACAATCATCTTGGTTTGCCTGGGACTTAGGGGACTGGGATGAAAGGCTTCCACTGATAAAACTGCGAGTTGGTCACCCTAGTAACCACATGTGTGTGCATGTGGATGTCCCCTAAAAAGAATCCCATCCTGCATCCTGCACCCCAAACTCAAAAGTATCAGGATCCAGAACAGTTTTGAGGCCTAGAGGTGAAGAAATTCTAAAAGATGGGGTCTGGGAAATATTGGGGAGGACGGATGAGGAACAGCTAGCAGTTAGGAGGAGTTACGATTTGGCAGAGAGAAAAAGGAGAAAGGAGAGGTAGTACCTCCCTGAAAAATTCTTCCTGTCCTCCAGATACCTGTACGCTTCCTCATACTCCCTCATCTCCAAGCCCCAAACGTCCTCTGGATAAGTGAGTGCCTGCTCCCGGGCTCCTTTTGAGTCAGGTGACCTTTGGGGGGAGAGTTGGAGTCAAAGAGGAAGCTCAGTCTCAGAATCCCAGGGCTTCTCCCCTGCTGCACCAACCACAAGGCAGACAGGAAAACTCCCCTTTCAGACCCACAGATTGACTTTCATCTTCCAGGGTCAGCCCCCCACCCCCTTCTGGGCTCTTACAGACCCCAGAGAACGGATCCCATCCTCACCCCACACCCAAGCACCCATACCTTTCTTTCCTCTTTCTCCCCTGATTTACAGTGTTTGTATGGCCTGAGGGAAGTAGGCCACCCCGCGGGGCAGGACGGGTCAAGATGCCACTGAAGGCTGCCGCTGCCCAGCCATGGCCTCACCCCGCAGGGAAACCAGGTGGCTTCAGCGCACCTCAGGCATGCTGACCCTCAGGAGGACACACTTAGGCCATGGTGTGTTGGCTGCACGGGTCTTTCACAATGACTATTGGCAACAAATTAGCAGCTCTGGCACATGGGCACATGCCAACCTGCAAGTGCACAATATTCATTAGCATGAACCATCACCCCTGGCAATCCCTCCGTTTGGAGGAGCCTGGGCCTGCCCCAGGTGCATAATTCTGCCCCCACAGATCCAAACTGGTCAGAGGCTTCCCAAACGCTCCCGAGTGCTGAGTTCTGAGGGGTGATGGAAGGGGACAGGGAAGAGCAGGATTTGGTGTCAAGGGTCCCATTCCTGACTGTTCTTTGCCGCCCCGCCCCCTGGGTCTCCGTTGCCCAGGCCCAGCCCCATCACTCTGAGCCGAGGGGTAGCTCGGAGCTCCATGGTCCCCTCCCTGGAGCGGCCGCCTCCTCGGGCCTCCCCAGAGCCCTCAAACAGCCGCGTGAGGAAGCGAGGACCTGCGCGGGGCAGCAGATCCCCCGCGGTGAAGAGGTAGAGCACTGGGTTGATGCTGGAGCTGAAGAAGGCCAGAGCTGTGGTTCCAGCTCGCGCCGCCTGGCTCGCGCCGCCCAGCTTTGCCAGAGCCCCTTCGGGTGGCGCCAGCGCGGCCAGCGCCTGCACAATGTTGACCACGTGGTAGGGGGCCCAGAGCAAGCCGAAGGCCAGCACGATGGCGCTCACCAGCCGGCCCACCCGCGTGCCGTGCCGTCCGGAGCCCCAGCGGGCGCCCCGCAGCCGCGCCAGCGTCACGCTGTAGCAGCCGAGCACCAGCCCGAAGGGCAGCACGAAAGCGGTCAGAGTCTCCAGGCTCAGGTGGACAGCGGCGTGGGCCCGCGACGGGTGGCACAGCTGGCACAGGCTGCCCCCCCAGAGGTGGCGGTAGACGGCGGCCGGGACGGCGAGCAACAGGGCGGCCAGCCAGACGGCTAGCAGCAGGCGGCGGGCCAGGGCCGGGCTGCGCAGCCGGGGCGCCAGGAAAGGGCGGGTGACGGCGAGGCAGCGCTGCAGGCTGAGCAGGCTGGTGAACAGGACGCTGGCGTACATGCTGAGCGCGCAGACGTAGTACACGGCCTTGCAGCCCACCTGGCCCAGCGGCCACGCCTGCCTCACCAGGAAGGCCACGAAGAGCGGCGTGAGCAGCAGCACCGCGCCGTCGGCCAGCGCCAGGTGCAGCACCAGAGTGGCCGCCAGCGGCCGGCCGCGCGCAGGCCGCCAGCCCGCCAAGCTCCACACCACGAAGCCATTGCCGGGCAGCCCCAGCAGCGCCGCCAGCAGCAGGAAGGCCGTGCCGGTGGCCCGTGAGGCCGGGGAGCTCAGCAGCGTCTCGTTCCCTGGGGGACGGTAGCAGTCTGACATCTTTCTGTACCTACAGAAGCTGGAAAGGGCCACGGCGCGCATTCAGGGACTGGTGCAAAAGCCCACGTTCCCCCTGATGTAAGGCGAGAAGGAACTGTGCCTCCCCTTGCTTCCCTGAAGCCTGCCTCTCTTCTATCTGGGAGCCTTGGCTACCTCTGGGACCCCAGCCACAACTCAAACCCACTTCTCAGAACCCAAATCCCCTGCTCTCAGTCAGCTGAGCTCCCCAGTCCTGACTCCCAGGCTGTCACCATCTCCACCTCCACTCCTCTACCCTTCTTTGTCCAGCCCCTTCCCTATACCTCAGGGCAAAATGAGAGGTGGTGAGTAAGGGCACTTGGGCATACCTACTTACCCGGCTTCGAGCTCACAGGGTTGGGGGCCCACAGGGGGCCTGGGGAGGCTGAAAGGCAGAGCAGCAATGGGTCTGATGCCTACTCCTGTCCCGTGCCTGTCAGATTTGCAGAGGGTGAGGCCAGAATGGGGAGGGACAAGGTGGGGCCTTTCCTGAGGCCCCTCCCTCACCATATTCCTTCACATCACTAACTCGTCCAGGCATGTGATGTCCTGCCTCCCAAGAAACAGGATAAGCGGAAGGGGTGCATATAAGGTTCCCTGGTTGTGTGGGTGGGTGAGTAGGGACACTGCTGAATCCTAACCCTGGGTTCTGCGTCTGTGCTGATCCCTCCCCCAGCTTTGGTCCCAACCCTCCTAACCCTGCAGCCTTATGCTTTCTGGCCTCCTTGGTCTGCACTCAGCAGAAAAGGTGACTCAAACTACTCACTTTCCCTGCTGCTCTGTGCCTGTTTCCAGACTCCTGACCCTGCTGAGCCTCCTTTTTTCCTCAGCTTCCTACCTACCCCTCTTGCCTCTTGCCTCGGGCCTGTACCAGTCACTCCACCCTGAGGGCTCTCACTGGGCTGTCAATGACCACTTTCAGTGTAAAGCATGGTGCTAAGTCCTGTGGGGTCTGGGGGAATGCATGGAGGTGTAAGAGGCATCTAACCTGACAGGAGTTACAGCACACAACCATGAAGAGACCACATTACTAGGCTGCACCAGGATACAGGAAAAAGGGAAAGGTTGCAGTGGTAGAGACATGCTGAAAAGAAGCCTTCTCTGGTAGAGAAGTCAGGCAAAACTTGGAAATGAAGAAATTTGAAGGGACCTGGTTCATTGATAAAGTTGACCCCTCAGTCAATAGCCAGAACTGGAGGTTCCTTGGGAGCCAGGACACCAGTGCTGTCTCCATTTGGGTTCCCTCTAAAGCAGAGTCTGAGTCAAGGGCATGACACAGGTAATCCTGTACTCATCTATTTATATAAAAACCCTGGGTGTAATGCCCATCATGACCAAGGCTCGACCAACCACAAGGAAGTCAGTTGTGCAGGGGTCGTCTTGGCAATGGCTGCTGTTTCCCACGAGGGCGAGGTTTGAGGCAGGAACCAGCTCTCGGCCCTCGGAGTGTGGACGCACTGATTCCTGGGTGGACTTGCCAAGGACTGCGCACTCCCCCAGCTGTTTCCCGTGAGGCCTGAGTGAAGAACCCACCCTCCGAACAACAGGAGTGCCCAGTGGCAGTCAGTCCTGGGTTGTTGAAGTGGAGACCACGGTTGGTAGAACTCTGGGTCTGGCCCAACAGGGGGCATGGCCCGCCTCCAAACCAGACCCTGACAGGAAGGAGGAGGGAGCCCCATTCCTCACAGAATCAACAGGTGGCCAGCTTGCTGTCAGGGGCCTGCCAGATAGGAATCTTATTCACCTGTATATCTGTATGAAGTTTTAATACATTATATTAGAGGTCGTGGTGGTGCTGTTTTACCCACAGCATCTACAGGAATTGCTGCAAACTTACTTCTTAGTGGAAGAACTTTTCATTCACAATGTAAATTACCAATTCCATTAAATGAAACCTTAATTTCTAGACTCAATATAAACAGTGAAGTTACTAAAACTATTAAAGAGGCCCAACTTCTCATTATTGATGAATGCACCATGGCATCCAGTCATGCTATAAACACCATAGACAGATTACTAAGAGAAATTATAAATTTGAATATTGTATTTGGTGGGAAAGTTCTCCTCCCCGGAGAATGTCTCAGTGTTGTGCAGCATGCTGTGCGATCAGCCATAGTACAAACAAGTTTAAAGTACTATGATGTTTGGGGATGTTTCAGAAAGTTGTCTCTTAAAACAAATATGAGATCAGAGGATTCTGCTTTTAGTAGATGGTTAGTAAAACTTGGAGATGGCAAACTTGAGAGCAGTTTTCATTTAGAGATGGATATTATTGAACTACCCTGTGAAATGATTTGTAATGGATCTATTACTGAAGCTACCTTTAGAAATAGTCTACCTATAGATAATATTAAAAGTATATCTAAACATGCAATTCTTTGTCCAAAAAATGAACATGTTCAAAAATTAAATGAAGACATTTTGGATATACTCCATGGAGATTTTCACACATTTTTTTTTGTTTGTTTGTGGGTTTTTTTTGTTTGTTTTTTTATTTCATTGCTTAAAGTATTACAACAAGTGACAGATAAGTATTACAACAGATGATAGATAGATCTCCATTTTTCCCCTTGCCCTTCCCCCCCCTCCCTAACCCCCAGTTTCCCGTGTCCACTGATTATGCTCCTATGCATGCAAGTCTTTCAGTTGATCTCCCAACTCCCCCCCAACCATCCCCAGCCTTCCAGCTGTAGGATGACAGTCTGTTCAAGGCTGCTCTGTCTCTGTATTTGTTTATGTTTATCATTTTGTAATGGTCTTTATTATCCATAAATAAGTGAGGTCATGTGGTATTTTTCTTTCATTGATTGGCTTATTTCACTTAGC
>PVJC01030293.1:0-21308 GCA_004026665.1 Murina feae | reverse complement strand
AAGGAAGGAAGGAAGGAAGGAAGGAAGGAAGGAAGGAAGGAAGGAAGGAAGGGGAGGAGGGTGGAAGGGAGGGAGGGAAGACACCTAGTCTAAATAAGAAATAAAAGCTGAGGATTGTAGAGAGCAAGTTCAGAGCAGGGCTATAGAGAATGAACCCTGCATCCCTGAGGATGTTAAATCCATAAAGACTTGGACATAGCCCCCTTAGGTTGCACATGAAGAAACTGTGGCCAAGGGAGGCCAACTCAGTCTGCTGAAATAGGGTGCCATAGACTGGATAGTGTATAAACAACAGCGATGCATTTCTCACAGTTTTGAAGGCTGGGAAGGCCCAGATCAGGCACCAGCAGATTCAGTGTCTGTGAGGACCTGTCCCCTGGCTCACAGCTGGGCTACTTCTCACTCACTGTGTCCTCACATGGAGGAGGGGGCAAGAGAACCCTGTGAGGTCCCACTCATAAGGGCACTAATCCTATTTCTGAGGGCCCCACCCTTAGGACCAAATCACCTCCCAAAGCCACAGTTCCTCATACCATCTCACTCGGGTTAGGTTTCAACATATAAATCTAATCTGGGAGGAGACACAAATGTTCAGTCTATAGCAAAGGCTGGGTGAATTTCTTATGGTGAAAAGGGACTTGCTGGGATGTCTGGGGATGGAATGCTCACTCTCAGACCCTCCCCTCCTTCACTTTTCCTCATACATTTAAAGTGAGGAGAAGAGCAGGCTTGGCATC
Source organism: Murina feae (assembly GCA_004026665.1). NCBI lineage: Eukaryota > Metazoa > Chordata > Mammalia > Chiroptera > Vespertilionidae > Murina > Murina feae. The sequence continues at coordinate 20,571 of PVJC01030293.1, read as the reverse complement.
TAAGAACTGCCCACAGGGTGCCGGGCATGGATAGGAATGATGAGGTCTTGTGCTGCGGAGTGGTTTTGAGGGGAGAGACTGGTGGTCCAAGCAGACAGCAACAGCAGTAGGATACCGGAATCTGGTCTTGGGGGTGGTGACATCTGGTGGAGTTAGTGTGAGAGCAAAAGCAAGTGGGGTTCAGGGCCAGAACCTAGAGTGTAGTTTGGTAGCTCAAGGGTCAGCCTGTGGAGAGGCCTCTCTATGTGAATCAGAGAGGCGATGGCCTCTATTCCTCAATGCTCTGCTGAGGTAAGCCTGGGCTTTGCTGCTGAGTAGAAATGCAGAGGCAGTTGAGTGTCCCTGGCGACAAGGAGCACGCTGGCCTGCCAGGAAGGATAAGCTGAGGGTAAGGTGCTGGAGGGAAGAGAATCCTTCATGGAGAGTAGCCAGCTTCCTGGGGAGTGGGGTGCCACACCTGTGGGGGCTACCAGGTTTCTACAGGGTCTTTGTTGCGGGACCACCCAGTCCTATAGCTTTTGTTATACACTTATTCTGTGCAAATCCTGCAGGGGACATCTTGACAGTATGCTTTCTTTCCTGCCATGTATGTAACAGTTATGTCTTTGGACTGCAATTCTCTAGGGAATTGGCGAGGAGGGACAACCTTGTTCTCTGCACCTGGCGGCGGAGGCCGTGGAGAAGCTTACTTGGGTGGGCTGGGTCTTCTATGTGTCTCATAATGGAGACCATCTTGCAAGTGCTCAGCTCTGCAGCGCGCAGCTTAACGGTTTAATTTATGAGCAGTGGCCAAGCAGATCCCTAGACTCCATCTTCCCTTTTGCTCCTGGAATTAAGCTTTTAAATTCCGAGTGAGCTGCAAATATTCTATTAGGTTGGGCTACATGCTAACATTTTGCAATTAAACCTCCCTGCCTTTCATTGAGTTGCTGGCTTTCCTTCCTGTGTTCTTTCTGAGGTAGGGACTCCCAGCACTACTGTGAGGACAGAAGCATTTATTTTCCGTCTTGAAGAGGCAGGACCAAATAGCCACCAGCTTTAGCTGAGACCAGTGGCCAGGCCTTCTGCTCACCTCCCAATTCCCTAATCTAATCTAAGTCGTGGGCTTTGTGGGGGTTCATTTAAGCAGCAGAAGCTGTGTTATAATTGTTACATGTACCAGCAACAATTTGTAGCATCTGGGTATGAGATGGGGTGGGGAAAGAAAGGGAGGGAGAGAGGGAGAGGGAGAGGGAGAGGGAGAGGGAGGGAGAGAGAGAGAGAGAGAGAGAGAGAGAGAGAGAGAGAGAGAGAGAGAGAAGAGAGGCTAATACTGCCACAGAGAAAGATTTCTATTCTATTACCCAGGCAATATAATTCAAGAGTGGCTGCAGAGCAATTGGAAACTAAGGAATGGGAAGCCATGCAGTTATAGTAAAATGTCAAAGTCTAATGAAATGGGAACAGCACTGCTTTATGGCACCACCAAGTTACAGGCAGGTGGCAGCTGTAAATATGTATATAAATAAAAATATGGATGAAATGTCAGGCCTTCCAGCTGGCTTGGTGAGAGCACTTTAGTAATATTCTATTTAGGGGAACAATGGAGCCTGACAATATCCACAGGCAAGACATTGTTTGAGAAGGCATCGGCCCTCATGAGTGTCTAGGTGATAGGAACTACACTAAGATCGGAGAAGAACACGTACTGCCCTGGTGTCCCCATTCTGCCTGGAATGGCCAATTGCTTCAGACTCCAGGAGGGTTAACTTGGTTCTCTGGCATGGGGATACAAATGTCTGTCATTCCTGTTACTTTCTTAACAGTAATGCACAAACACACAACGCACACACTAAATTGTCAGTGTTTCAGACCTGGGGTCTTATCTATAGAAAAGTGTGGATCAGTTTCTTTTTTTATTCACACAATGAAATGAACTGAACACTTTCCATGTTGCTGAGGACCTAAAAGTGAGCAAAAGATGTATAATATTGGACTACATGGATCTTACAGTACAGTGGGAGAAAAAGGCCTGAATAAAATAATCACAGAAACAAATGTAAAATTCCATTAACAACATGCTTCACATTTCAGTTGTGTTGGTCAAAGAGGGGTGTCTGAAGGCACTAATGTTTGAGTTGACAAGAAAGGGTGAGAAGAGATTAAGCAGTTAAAGAGGAATGATACTAGCATTTCTGGCAGTGAGATTGTCATGTGCAAAGGGCCTGTGGTTGAAAGGACATTGGTGAGTTTGAGAGCTGGAAAGAATGGAGTTGGGGAGGTGGAGAGTGGCCTAAGTCAATTAGGATGTGTGCGCAGGGGCAGCCCATACTGGGTCTTGCAGGGCACGATCAGGAAGTGTGACTATCCGCTAAGAACTGGCGCCCACTGAAGGGTAGTAAGCAATATAGCTCTAGGACTGAGGCCAGCCCCCATCGCTGTTGTATTTATATTGTAGTCAGTAAGGAGCTTCAGGAAGGCAAAAGCTGCTTTTCTGAACAAGAACTGCATGAGGTTTGATACATATGTTATAAGCATCCACTGTATGCACTAGTCAAGGCACTGAAGATGCATAGCAAGCAAGAGAGCATATTTGCCTTTGAGAAATTCACAGGCTGATGAGGAGGTAGTCATATTAACCAATGGTGTAAGTGTCACATGCTTTGATGAAATAAAACAGAGGAGGGGCTTTAGCCACGCAGATCCCTTCTGATCCTGGATATCCTCCGAACAGCATCTTCAAAAGACAAAAGTTGCCCTGGCTGGTTTGGCTCAGTGGATAGAGCGTCAGCCTGCAGACTGAAGGGTCCCAAGTTCGATTTTAGTTAAGGGCATGTTCAATCTCTGGTGGGGAGCATGTGAGAGGCAACCAGTCGATCCCTTGCCCTATCTCTCATTCATATGTCTTTCTCATATAGATGTTTCTCTCTGTGCTCTTCCCTTCCCTTCCACTCTGTCTAAAAATCAATGGAAAAATATTCTTGGATTAAAAAAAGAAAAAAGACAAAAAGACAAAAGTCATCCTAGCAAAGGAGTGGAGGAAGGGTTGGGCCTTAGCAGTGAGGGTAACATGACTAAAAACACCAGCCCATGGCAAGTGAGGAAGATCCTCAGGATCAGTAGACATCATGCTGTTGAAGGACACAGGGAGACCCACTGCTCCCAGAATGGGCTGTCTTGTTCGGCTTCTTGCTGGAGTCTCCTAAACTTGCATCAGATCTACTGGAAAGTTGTCTTCCAAGTTTCTATGTCACACTCATGTTTTAATCCCTTGCCCCATCTCCCAGTCATGTATGTGTGGTAGGCTATTATATTTTTCCATATAACATTTGCACATGCTATTTCCTTTTCCTAGGGAGCTATGATTAGGTTGGATTGGTACAATGCGGAATGTGTATGCATGTAGAAATGTGAATTAAAGCCACCTTTCAGATTGTGCCCTCTGCATTGGTGCATGAAAGTAAGCTACACTGAGATGTATGAGATGGACTGCTTGGATTGAGAAATTAGAAAAAGCAAAATACCATCCAGAGCTCTATGCATGCAGTAGCAAACAATGAATAGGGCTTTGAGAAAAGAGATGATAGAGGAGTGGGTTTTGACTCCATCTAAATCCAGCCATCTCTTGGCCTACACATTTCTACCATGAACACATGTGATTGCCAATCTGTATATCCTCTTCCTTTTGACCTTCCTTGTGACCTTCTTGGTCCTAAGGAAATCCTAGAGACAAGGATGGTCACATTAGGGACCATAGTGTAATCGAGTGATGGTCCAGGTCCTCTCCCAATATTCCCTAAATATGATCAGCCATTGGACCAACTCCCTTTCCCACAAGAAAGCCCATCATCCCAGGTTTTGCTCATATGTTTAATCATTTACTTCACAGCTATTGATGGTCACTAATTATGTGACATGTATGATACTGGGCATGAGGATAGTGAACAAAACAGTTATAGTAGTCTCTGCCACGTGGGAGCTAAAAATCTAGAAGTAGCAAGCACATCAGTCTTTGATTGAAATGGAGAGGGGCCTTTTAAACATATAGTTGGGATTAGGAACATTAGATTTTGGTTAGAAATTCTCTTTCTGAGCCCCTCACCAAACCATTAGGTTTTAGCAAAATACACAAATATATATTTTATATTTGGCTTTTTAATGTCCATAGTAACCTCTGCTCTCTAGACCTTAGATTCTTTGTAACACCCAAATATGTTTTTCTCCAAAACTTTACCCTCTTCATTTTCAGATGCCTCACATTTCAGCAGCTTCCTCAGTTCTTTGGAATATATTTTATTTTCTGTGTAATAATTAAACAAAAAAACCCAGAGCTATTGGTGAGGAAATATTAAATATTTACACAGATACGGCTCTTTTGTTGGAATGATATGAGAAATCTCATTCAGTCTTTCATCAAGGGTAATAACTAACATCATTGAGACGATAGCTCAGTGTGGCGTCTAAGACTCATCCTCTACTTTGATTCTTACAACAACCCTATTAAGTCAATCCTATTAGCATCCCCATTTGGAAAATGTCAAGTTCACTCCTTTTTGTGAAGGACAGGGCCAGCTTCCTGGGTACGTGCCCTGTTTAGTCACAGCGGTTCTTGTACTTAGAAGGGCTGCAGATGTGGTCTAATGCTCGGCTTGGAATTGTTAATTACATTTGAATTATTTTTAATAATTCAAAGAATTTGTGTATTCTTCATACATTTTGAATTAGGCAAGGGGCCTCATACTGCTCCTTTGCTCTGGTCCAGGATGCTACGTAGCTGGTCCCGACTCAGGGGCAAGAGAAAAGGCTCTGAGCAGGGTTGATCTAAATACGAAAGTTGTGCTTTTAACATCTCCCCTACATTAGATCCCCTCAATATTTTATGCCAGAGAAAGGCCTCTCTTAAAGAAACATGGAAGGTCCCTGCTTCAGTCTCTAGGCTGTGGGTGTGTTCTGGTTGTGAAGTGAATCACCTTTTAATGTATAGTCGCTCAAGTACATCTGCTGTGTTGATATATCACTTGTTTTATGGGTCTGGATTAATTCCAAAGTAAACACTAAATACTCAGCTGAAAAGCTGTAAACACGCTACATGACATGCATAGCAACTCCCAGCATCACTTGCCAAGGGCCTGAGCCCCTCTGTGCTTTATCTTGTTTGATGTAACAAAATCTTTGTGTCATCTGCTCTGAGCAGTAATTTCCAAATTGATTTTAAGATTTGTAAGCAAGGGGGTATTGTGGCTGGGAGAACACATCTGAGCATGCAGTTCATCTCCCTTGCTTGCCTTGGTATCCCTGGATGGTCAAGCCAGGAATGCCCACCTTCCTGAGTGTGATGGTGTCCCCAGGGCAACTGCCTGTGATGGCGCTCTGCCCAAGGAGGGCCGTAGATGTAGCAGCCCACATCCTGGTGTGAGGCTTTATCAGCCTGGAGGGAGAGGCATCTTTTGGGAATTCATCTGCTGGGAGGGTATGTCTTCTTATAACACAAACAGTGGTGCCACGCACACAAGCAGTAACTATCTTCAGGTTGGCGTCCTGGGCAATGGGCCTCTTGACAATGATGTACTAGTTCTTAGTTCCAAAATGACAATTTCAAAATACAGTTTGCTTGTCAATCTCATTTTCATGGCATGAGCATTGCAAGGGTCTAACACACACATGCACACACACACATACTCACACACACACATATCTATTCATATATAAATATGCCTCACCTTGTATTCTTCCCTCCTGTTTAATTAAAGGGAAAGATGGCTGATTTCCTGCCGGTATGACCTTAAGGAAGTTCTTGGAACTCTCTGGGCCTCTGTTTCTTCACCGTCAACCCATTTTTGACCACAGCATTCTTTGTGAAGTGTTGCTCTCATACTTCAGCCAATAGAGACCTTCGCAGCCTTCCCAGGGAAATCTGAATGCAATCTCTCTTCTTGGCTGCAGTCAAGATGGTTCTCCTTATGAGTACATGGCTTCCCACCCAGCAACCAAAATGATCTTCCTAAAACACAAAACTGTCAGTGGTTAAGATCAACGTCTTTGCTCTGATCCAGGGGCCCCATCACCCACTCTTCCAACATCCTCATGGCCAGCCAAGTAGGTACAGCTTAGTCTCTGCAATAATCATGATATTTTTGTCAGGGGACATCTGCACCTGCTATTTCCTCTGCCTGGGATGCTACAACCCCCAGGCCCCATCTGGGGTTCCTGACTGGATATTCTATTCAATCTTCTTTGTCTCGATTATTACTTCTCTAGGAATATACCCTCCGATGATCTCTTCAGATTTGAACAAATCTCTCTGTTCTAAGTGCTCGCTAACTTACTGTACTATCGTCTCCAGTGTGCCCAAGTCTCTTCCACCAGACCTATGCCATTTTCACCCACAGAATCTGCCTATAACGGTCACATGAATGCAGTTATGCCCTAATTCTACTGCTTGCCACCTTCCCCTGGAGCCTGCTGTGCCATTGGTACAGTTCACCCAGTGCTCACCTACTCACTTTCCCACCATGTCCTGGTACCTATATTTCCCTAATCTCATCCTGCCAATCTTCTGAGAAGCACAGAGAGTGTCTTCTTTCACGTTCATGTTTTGAACTCCCTCTTAGCTTCACTCCTGTCATCTTTCCAGGCGGTACTACAATGACTCCCCCAGTGATATTAGACCCCTCCTCACTCTTATGTGTAGCTGCCATATCACTTATCATCATCTGACACACTATGTTTTTGTTCTGTTTTTTTTTTTTTTTTATATTTGTTTGTGGCTGTCTCTTGCCACTAACTATGTAAGCTCCTTGAGGGTAGGTATTTTAGTCTGTATCCTTGGAATGCCTGTCACAGAGTAGGCATTTATCCAATATTCTGTATTTGTTGAATGGTTTAAGCAATGTTGCATGGATGGATGGATGGATGGATGGGTGGATGGGTGGATGAGGATATGGTTGGATTGATGGATAGATGAATGAATGGGTGGGTGATGGATGGATAGATGGAGAGATGAATAGATGGATTTGGCCTTTTAAGGTCAATAATGACCTCTGTTTTCTAGACCTTGGATTTGGTGATGGGCACCAATAATTGTTAGACTTTGAGACAAACTTCCTGGAGTAAGTCCAGAGATCCTTTTGCTTCCCTTGATATGAGCCCTTGCCTTGCACTTATCATTTTGTGTAAAAAGGTCTTTTCTCTGTTCTCCCTTCCCTTTCTGGCAAGTTGAATATTGTGATTGAAGTAAGAATCTCCAAAGACCTGTTGGAGTGGATGAATATATAAAAGCCAAGCCATAGATTATTGTGCATTTTATGTTGCCAGATTAAAGCATTGCATTTAGCTTGTGGAACCATTTAGAATTTCAGATGTTAATTGGAAAAGTTATTGAAATGGCAGCCATTCAGTTTGGATTCGAGGGGATAGTTCTGGTTTTAAATATTCTACCGTGTTGTGTCCGTAAATCATGGAAATGGCCTAGAAACTGCAACATTTTGGCACTCCAAATTATTGCTTGCACCTGGAAATAGCACACAGGAAAAATTCTTTCCTAAATGCAATGATTTGGAAAATACAGGGGTGGGCAAAAGTAGGTTTACAGTTTTTCCTATGGAAAAAGACATGCAGTTTATGATTATTATAACGGCATTATTGATTCAAAAGAATGTCACAATGGTACAGTACACTTACTGTTGCCCATCTTTGAATGATAAGCATAGTTTGGGGGCTTATTTTCTATTCTAGTCCATTTCCTTTTGAACTCTTACAGGTGACAATACATGCACATTTATGATTACTTTTATCAAACCACTGAATGACTTTTACTGACAACTCATTAAAGACAGGAATTGTGTTAAGTGGTGTATTGGTTGGGTCCTTTTGGCAGCCTGTAATTGAAAACTGAGCAGGAAATAGCTTAAACAAGAAGGGTGTCTATGATCTCACTTAAGAATTCAGAGGTGGGGCAATGCTAGGGCTAGCTAATTTGGATAATTTAGCAATTCAATAGCATCAGAAAGCATTCAGGTTTTCTCTCTTTGTCTGCTCTGTCATCCTGCCATTCTTCTTGCGTTTGCTTATCCTCTTATGCTGTCATTCTTCCTGTTCCCAAGATAGCTGCCACCGCTCCAGACATCATGCAAAGATGACAACACTCAGAAAAATGATCAGAAAATGTCCCTTTGGGTTTTCCTTCTTAGGAAAAACTCCCTAGCAGCCCACTTACCTCTCCCAAAGACTTTGTATGGCCTAGTTTGTTTTTAATCACTTTAGCAAAAGAAATGAGACATCCAAGACTGACTTAGGGCAGTAATTCTCATACTTGAATATGCTTCAGAACCCCTGGAGACCTTGAGAAACTCCTAGAATTTCTGATTCAGTAAGCCTGGGCTGGGCCTCGATTCTGCATGTCTGTGTTCCCAGGTTATGCAGATGCTGCTGGTACCTGAGCAACCGTTTGAGAGCTGTAGACATGGGGCAATGCAGGTTTGTGCCCTTGGCATTGGAGAGTTACTCAACTCCTTGAAAGGCTTGGTTGTCAGAAGATGAGTGAAATATTCAGGTTTCGGTCAGCTAGAAAGTTACCTGCTGTTTAGTTAGCCAACAGCAGCTTACGCAACTGGTGTATCCCAGCAATAACATAATATTAGTAAGAGTTGGCTGATGTTGAACTTGAATTTGGAGATTGTGTTAGGTCCCTTGAGTGTCCCATTTATTCTCCATTACAATGCAACAAAGTAGGGACTGTTACTCTTCTCATTTTATGTATAAAAAAGAGAAGCCAAGACACAGAACACATTGGCATCTTTTTGGGGCTGCGCAGAAGGTTGAGTGTGGGACTCAGATTTTACCTAGGAAAACCAGGCCCTTAATCCTTACATTGCCCTGCCCAAGCCGTTTCTCTTCCATGCTCCTTACTACGACCTGCTCACTTGTCTATTACCGCCCCTTTCCTGAACCCACGGGGCTCTAACTCCCTTATTCATCAAGTATCTCAGTCCAAGATCTGTTATTGGTGCTCAATGAATTGTTAGTATATGTACCCCTGGTGGACAGTTTAGGCATCTGGTCAACCATCTTGGAGCAGGCTATGCCCATGCCTCTTGGACAGACACCAGTGTACATTATACGGACATCCAGACAGCCCTGAGCAGCTCCACATTCTCTCCCCTACCTTGCTCCTGCCAGTTTCTAAAATGCCTCCTTCTCAAACATGCTTGCCTCTAGCACCTAGAGCTCCCCCAATAGGAGTCTGTGAGGTGACCCAGTCATGCCCAGAAATGCAGTGAAATGACTAGAGGCTGACTCTTCTTTTCCAAAGGAAGGTCACTGGTAGACAGTAACATTCAAGATCAGGTAAGACAGGGGCCACCGCAAGATGACGGCCACCTCAAACATGATTCAAGATGTCGGCCACCTCAAACATGGTTCAAGATGATGGCCACTTCAAACATGGATCAAGATGACGGCCACCTCAAACATGGTTCAAGATGATGGCCACCTCAAACATGGATCCAGATGCTTTTGAATGCCAGAATGGTGGGATGGCATTTAGGATAACGAGGGCCTTCTCACCTACTTTCAGGGATATATGTATAATCAGGGGATGCTAAAACTCCTCTTAAGAATCCCTATTTATCCTTCTGCTAAGTGAGGCAATATCTATAATGTCTTTTCCTCCCTGTTAATTTGGTCCCCAAAATGCATCCTGCTTCTTCTCTCTTCTCTCTGCCCATTTTGGATTGCCTTGGACTAGAATGTTCATGGTCAGGCATCCACTAAGCTATAGCCATAGAGGTTTCTTTCCACTTTCTTGAGAAACTGCAACCCTTTCCTGCCTCAGGGTCTTCACCTCTTTTTTTGCCTGGAGTTCTGCCTGTGACAGTCTTCCCAGACCTAGCTCAGTCTTTCCCACCAACTCTTATCGAGAGGTCATATCCCCAGAGCATTCTTCTCTGCCAACCTCATTGAGGTACAAACTCATCACAATCTGCAATGAGTTCTGTGTTGGGTGAGATCTTCTGAGCATCTGTAAGCTCCATGGGTGTAGTGACCTTGCCTATCTTGTTTTACTCTTATATCTCAGTGTCTCCTCTGAGGACAAGCATACAGTAAGCTTCATAGATGTTTGTTGAATGACTTCTGAATAATGCCATTATCTCTACTTTCCTGTAATACGTCTTGTGCATAGATTAGTTCCTATTCTGTCCCCAGCTTCATGGCAAGCACCATCCATCAGTACTTGTGCTAACTCAGGAAAATAAGACAATAATAATAGTGATGATTATATTGAACTGCTTCCAAGATTCCTCAGGAATATTCTGTCCACCTTTATAAAGTCAGATCAATTATTGGATTTTCAAAGCAGGTCCTGGGATCCACCTGCTTCTGAGTCACTTGGGAGGAACACTGGTTAAATGCAAATTCATGGATTCCCTCCTCAGGCTGATGAATCAGAATCACTGATGCTGAGCTGCAGGGATGTGCATTTGCGCCAGGTAACCCTGGCCGTTCTCTTCTGCAAAAAGGTGTTAGCATCACGGATGGAGAGTGTTTAATGTCACCTGTTCACTGTCCATAAATGTATCCGCTTGCTCAACAGAAGCACCTCTGGGTGCTCAACTAAGCAGTTTTTTTTATTTTAAAAAATGACAGACTGTACAAGAGGAAGCAGACATCTAACAAATCGCATAGTTCCAATTTTAAGCAGAAAATGCATCGGCTCCGTTTTCTGATCCCGAGCTTAGGTTGGAGTAAATCTGCTCAGGGACTTTCTCCAGGCTTAGCCATCCCTGGGGCTGAGCACCGGGCAGAAGACTCCGTTTTAGTCTACAGTGAAGACAGTCTGGGTCAGGAATAGAATCAAACTGCCAAAAAGCTAGCAAGGCTGTAATTTGCATCTAATAAAAGTAGGATTTATAGAACAAAAGCCCTAATAGCTCCACTCTGCTATGCTGGTATGGAAATAATGCCCATCGCTTTTTTTTTTTTTTTTTTTTTTTTTTTTTTGCTTTACCAGACCTATGCAATCTAATAATGCTAATCAAGGCTAAATTAAGTGAATGCTTACTTTGTGCCAGGCTCGCCCTTCTAACTGCATTATCTCATTTAATTCATATGCTGCCCTGTGAGGCAGGCAGTAATGTTTCCATTTTATGGATAAGAAAAGAGAGGCTTAGTTTAAGGAAAGTCACTCCAAGCTACCAGTGATGCTACCAGTCCCAAGGCAGGTAGGGGGACCTAGCTGTGAGGTTTGCTTTAACCCCCAGTCTGTCTTGCTTTCTTCTAAGCCTCACAAAGAAGATAGGGCCTGGATTACTGGGAAAGAATCACTGCTTTGGCTCCCAGCTCTGCACACACTAGCTGTGCATCTCCAACGGGGCACGTTACTTTCTGAACCTGGGTGTTCACATCTGTAAAAGGGCAACAGCGAGACTTACCTGTGCAAGTGGTTAGATGATGTGAGTCAAGCGTTCACAACCTGCATGAGCCAAGGTGCTCAATCCAGGGAGCTGTGTCAAGATGCTGAGCCAGCCTGACTGTACCCAGAGTGTTCAGTTGGGGACACTACACTTCCAAAGGAGCGAGGACAGACTGACGCAGGGAGAGACCAGGATGGCAGGATGGCCAGATGCATGACCACTCAGGCAGGGCTGGAGCAACCGGCACTTCAGCTGCACAAGTGACCCACTTAATCATTTACAAAGCAACCACCATGCTCAGGGGACACTGGGAAAACAGAGGTGAACAAGATAGATCTGGTTTCTGTGTAGCTTCAACACCCGTAGCAAACAATGCAAATAACCTTGTAGATCACTTAAAATTGTGATATGAAAGGGAAGCAGCAGAAGTGTCTAACAGAGGCAACTGCAATAGCTGTCTCCTAGAGAGGAAATTAAACTTCTTCAAGCCCTTAGCTTCTCAAAGAAGAACTCTAACTTGGGCACAATTAGAAGGCCAGGAGATCTTTCTAATGACCTCCTGGGACCTTCTAGGCCACCATGGCACATGAACAAATACTAAAGACAGACAGCAGCTGGATACCACCATTGGAGGGGACTTCATACACCCCAAGTCTCATAGGTTTGATGATCTCCAAGGTCAACCCTTGACCCTGGCGATGTTGTGTCTGCCTTCCAGTGCTATCTTAAAGGCATGCACTTTGAATGAAGAGGTCGATGAAACATAACAACCACTAGTGTCTGAAAAACCCGAATACCCAGAGAGGACATTCAACCACTAGGATATTAGAGAAGGCAGCATAATGGAATGGCTTACAACATGGGTTTTTGGAATGAAATAAACACTGGTTCAAGTCCCAGCTCTGTCATTTCCTGGTGATGGGACTGTGGGCAAGGTAATTCAACAGTAAAAATGTGATGTGATAATAAGAGTGACCTTGCCCAGGGTGTTTGAGGATTTAATGAGGTTGCGTACCTACAGAGAAGTGGAGCTATGAACTGGGGTCTGTCTGCGCTTCCCATGAGCACAGGCAGCCTCCTCTCCACACCCACTGCTCCCTTCAGAAACCAGGGCTGCCCTGCCTGACTCTAGTCTCCAAAGAGTCCTCCTTTGTTTCCTGAGACCTCCAACTATAGCCAAAGTAATGAGCCTGAGCTGATGCAGCCCAAGAACTCCGGTCATTGAACTCTACTTGGATGTCCATAATTTGTACCTGTTGGACCACAGGTTATTGCTAAGAGGAGAAACCTTTAGCTGAATCCAGTACATTCCCAGCAAGCGAAGCAGGAGGAGAATGCTTAATTCTGGCTTGTTAGCTGCTGAGCTTCTGAGAGCAGAATCAGCTTAGCCGCTTGCAAATAAGCGAGCATCACAGAACTTGGTTGAGCTGGCAAGAAGGTAACAAGCTGTGTATGAAAACCCTGGGATTAAATCTCCACAGCAAAATTGCTCGGTGCACAGGATCAAAAGAGTTGCCAGGGGAGAGACAATGAACGCACCACTCTGCACACCCGCCCGACCTTTCCCTTCAGGAGCCCCCCCAAAGAGCGCATGCCTTGGCGCCTTATCAAAAAATAAGACTGTGCTTTAGATTATAATTAAAACTATAAATTCTTCTCCCCTGCGTGAGTCCTGATTAGATTGTTGACACTGTGTCAAGCTGTTAGGGAGATAAACTCAGGCTGCTGCTTGTGCTCGCCGCACTGCTCACTCCCGAGTCCCCGAGATGGTGTTTTTCACAGGACAACTCGCAAATAGCACGCTGGAGGTCCTTGCCTTCTACTTCTCTATCAGGTTATTCACATGGATACTCCTGGGAGCTTTCATCTCAGTGTGTGATGTAGGTCTCAGTGTGAGCCATTTAGGGATCCGAGGAACTTGTTTGGCAGGAAAAAGGTCAGATGATAAGCGTGTGCACGGGGTACTGTAAAGTCTCCTAAAGATGAGTTGTAAACTTTACCAAGTGCTGCCAGGCCAGCCTCTGAGCAGGGCTGGGAGAGGTGCGCTGGTCCTCACTCTTGTTTCTCAAGCCACAGGGAAGGGTGAGGGTGCTGCTAGAGTCGCAGGGTCCCAGCCAAATTCCCTAACTCAGAACTGGGGACCTTAGCAGCAGGGTCTCAGCCAGACTGAATACTTTTCCATTCCTGAGCCCAACAGGCTATGTTATTCTCACTCTTGACCATGGCATATGAGCTCCCCCTGCCTGAAATGACCTTGTCAGGTACAGGTGCCATGGCGGTGCGTTGTTGACCATGTCTTTGGGCAACCCTGGTTCATCCTTCACACCTCACTTTAGATGTAACTTCCTCCAGGTAGTAATTTATTTGAAGCAAAGGTTTTATTTTGGAATAGTTTTATTTTTTTTTTGAGAGAGAGAGAGAGAGAGAGAGAGAGAGAGAGAGAGAGAGAGAGAGAGAGAGAGAGAGAAAAGAGAGAGAGAGAGAGAGAGAGAGAGAGAGAGAGAGAGAGAGAGAGAGAGAGAGGTGGGGTGCATCACCTGTTGTTTTGCTTATTTATGCATCCATTGAGTCTCAAATGTGCCCTGATTGGGCATCCAACCATCAACCCCCCCAACCCTGGCATATTGAGATGATGCTCTAATCAACTGAGCTACCTTCCAGGGCTGGAATAGTTTTAGATTTACAAAAAAGTTGCAAATATAGTAGAGTTCCCATATACCCTTACTCCAGTCAATATTTTTGTTAATATTGCTAATTGTTAATATCTTACATTACTGTGCTATAATTCTTATAATGAATGAACCAATAAGAAGCATACAATTTACCATTTTAACTATTTTTAAATGTACAGTTCACTGGTATTAAGTATATTTACAATGTTGTGCAACCATCACCACCAACTATCTCCAGGATTTTTTCACCTTGCAAAACTGACACTCTATATTCATTTAACATTAACTTCCCATTTCCCCTTCTGCCCAGCTCCTGGCAACCACCATCCCACTTCCTGTGTCCACGAATTTGACTACTCTAAGTACCTTGTGTAAGTGGAATTATACATAATTTGTCCTTTTGTGATTGGCTTATTTTGCTCAGCATAATGTCCTCAAAGTTCATCTCTATTGTAGCCTGTGTCATAATTTTGTTTATTCATCTGTTGATGGACAGTTGGGTGGTTTCCATCTTTTGACTCTTATTAGTACATCGTTCTCAAAGTCTTCCTTGACCCACATATGACCAAAGTACATCCCACAATCGCCTCTATTATGGTGCTTGTCTCATGGGAGTATAAGAGATTGTTTTTATGCCAAATCAGTGAGTTGTTTACCATTATTTCCCCATGACATAGTTGTGTGTCTGGCTCATATGAGGTGCACAGCAAATATTTTCAATGAGTAACATGTGAAATAGATGGATGGATGGATGGATGGATGGATGGATGGATGGATGGATGAGCAGGTGGACAGATAGATGGAAGGGTTGATGGTTGGGTAGATGGGTAGGTAGGTGGATGGATGGATGGATGGATAAAAGATGAGGATATCCAGAGGATGGACCCAAGCTTATGTATCAAGGAGCACAATTTGATTCTTCCTATTAAACCCAATGTTTAAACATGTGATTGTAAAATGAGAATTTAAGACAAAGGAAGAACATCAGACTAAATTTACATAGAGCAGAGAGCAAGAGTGGAGTGTTGGGTGATTTAAAGGAGTATATACTTAATTATATTTTTGTTCAATATTTTAATAAAATAAAGTAAATTCGTGAAAAATTTTCCCATGATCTTACTGCCCAAATAAATTCTACTGCCTTTTAAATATAAAAATAACGCACAAACAGATACTGTATAGGGAAAGGAAGAATTAAAATGAAAATTATAAATGTCCTTGTTAATTTTCTCTACAAATATAACCACAGTAACTACAGCTTGTATATTTACAACCATTCTTGGGGAAACTTTCTGTAGACAGTCAGTATACGTCTGCCATGCTTTTCTTCAATTGGGCGCCTACTCATCCACCACACAGAGATATCATCACGTAACTATTCCTTTTCAAGGAATGAGTCATGATATCCCCTAATTTATGAGAAATTAAGAAAGGGGGCAGAAATGGCTTTTTTATGCCTAAGCACATCAGCTCAGAAAAGGGAAGAACCCAGAAATGTTGAACTCAAACATGATTTGAAGTTCTGTCCATTTTCTGGTCCTCAGTGAATGTATTTAAAGTGGAAGAGACAGAAGAGGTCAAGACCTTCAGTCTTCTTCCTTTAAGAGTGATGTGTGGTTCTCTTCTGCCCGGAAGCCCCAGGGTCTGACCCACAGCTTGGCTGTCACTACCACTGGGAAGAGGTGTCACTGGCTTGGCATGCCCTCATTCCATGTTATTTCCTGCTTCCAGGGGTCAAATGTCAGCCCTCTTCAGTGTGGGCTGCAGAAGCTAGTGAAAAGGAGTGTGGGCTGGATCTTTCTCATAGTAAAGATGAGAAGAAGTGGCAAACAAACAGTTCAACATATGCTTGACACAACTTAACTGCTATGCCCAGCAGATATCTCTCTTACAATACACCTGCATGATATTTGACATTATTATAAATAAAAAGTCAGAGAGCATGTAACGCGTTTCTGATACCTTCTTTTTCTCCTTAGTGTAAGGGGGAAAAAACCTAGCTTCTCTTTTAAATCTGAGATAGAAAGATACAGACATTTACATACAGATAGAGATATGTACATATAGATGTAGACATATGCCATTTTTCTTTTCTCTGCAGTAAAATGTGGCTAGTCTGCTACAAAATCTCAGTCTGAATACATGGTACTAAGCGGGGTATCTATGAAAACCCAAACTTTCCATTAATATAGCTCCTTCTCACAACTGTCACACTTGATTCTTTATGGGCTAACTCATTGTAGTCGATATTCTCCACTGTGACCACATTGCAAGTCTGGAAACCACTGTTATAAAACTTGCAAAGAAAACATTATGCTATTTTGATATAGAATAATTCATTTTTAGAATATTACATGAATGCAATACCCAATGCAAACATACAATTAATATAAGGTTTACTATGAAATGCCTCCTTCCACTCCCTCCCCAGCATCTCAGTTCTACCCCCAAGAGATTCCTCGGTTACTATTTTTGTGCTTCATTCCAGAGATAGTCAATTGCTATACAAACATATTCACATAAATAATAGCAAGTGGTTATATTACATGAAAACCAAGCCCAGGGTGATGGCAGAATTGTTTCATTAAAATTAAAAGGCACAGAAAAGAATACTTGTGCTACAGACTTTATTAGATATAAATATTATTACATAAAAAAATAGAATGATAGGTTGAATCTGTAAATATGGTGGTGATTCTTTAAGTATATATTGCTTCCTTTACAGAAAGTACATTATTAATATCACAGGCTTGGAGGTATGAACAAAACATAGACTGGGCAGTATGTTTCATCAACTGGGCTTTTCTTAGCTTCTCTGAGCCTCACATTCCTTATATGCTAACACTAGTGCCCCGGTGCACAGATTCATGCACATTGAAAGGAAGTTAATTAGAAAGTGGCTGGTGGGTTGGGACTGGGATAGATGAACGAGGCACACCCTGGAGCCAACCTCTCATGTCCCCGTCCCCCCCCAGCCAGCACATCTGGGGCTGCACCTTGGCTTGATGGGCATCTGCGGAGTGTGTGGTGACCTCCGGCAGGTGGGATCCCTCTACTAGGCCAGCAGGGATTGGGCTGAAACTGGCTCTCCCACATCCCCCTAGGTGTCCCTGACTGCGAGAGGGCAGTTCTCAGGTGATGCACCCCAGAGTTGGCCTCCTCCTCTCTGTTTCTGGGGTGTATCACCTGAGAACTGCTGCTGCCAAGTCACCGCAGCTCGGCAGCTCCTGCATTGAGCATCTGCCTCCTGGTGGTCAGTGTGCGTCATACTTACTGGCCAGTCAGGTGATTGCTTAGCCTTTTATATATAGACTAGGGGCCCAGTTCATGAATTCTTCCACCTTGAAAGGAACTGTGGGCCACGAGGCTGCAGTAGGTACAGGGGCAGGTCTCAGCCCATCCTCCACATTCCCACCCAGCCCCTCCTGCCATGGCCCCCTGTCTGCCAGCAGGGGTGCAGAATGAATGGGGCCAGCAGCAGTAGCAGGTGCAAGTGGCGGCTGCTGCCCCGATTGCTCCTCAGGAGCAGGGGGAGGTAAAGTAGCCCTCAGGGGCAATCAGGGCTGGCAGCCGCTGCTCGCACCCACTAATGGCACCAAGTGATTGGGACTGGCACTGGTCACTGGCAGAGGATGTGAGCAGTGGCTCTGGCAGCAGGTGCAAGTGGGGCCAGTGCCAGCAGCAGGTGCAAGCGCTGGACAGGACCACAGAGAATTTGCATGTAGGAGCAAAGAATTTTCAGTAACTACCAGAGGCTTGCCCTGATGACAGCGACCAGCACTCCACCTTGGTCTGACACCCCTAGTCACCTGCTCCACCATCCTGCCATGGCCAAGTCCGCTATGTTCCAGACATGCCCCCTGGTGGTCAGTACATGTCATAGCAACCAATTATTTAGTTGTTCTGCCATTAGGTCTGTTTGCATATTAGCTTTTTATTATATAGGATGAGGAAAAGAATTCTCGTGTCCAAGTGTTTATACAAAAGGTGAATAAAAGAACTTGGTGCATAGTAAATAATCAGTGAAGTGATTTGTTTAGTTTCCTCTCTGCCTCCCTATATTGTAATTTACTAGGACTACTCCTCAAGCAATAACATCTTCTTATGGTGTATTTGGATAAATTAGAGAGAGAGAGAGAGAGAGAGAGAGAGAGAGAGAGAGAGAGAGAGAGAGAGAGAGAGAAGAACTCAAAAGCATAGTTTATTCTTGATAGTGAACATGACCACTGCTCCCCTTTTTGGGTTTCCAGTGCACTTCACTATGAAGACAACCTATTTACACCTCTAATACTTTACTGTTTAAGGTAGATTGTTTTCCCTTCAGGCTAATTTAGTGTGATTTGACAGTGCCCAGGGTTAGCTGGTGAACAGCCAGCCCTAAAAATCCTGGTTATTGAGTCAGAGTCTCTTCATTCCTTACTACATGTGTGACTTTGGGCAAGTTATAATGCTTTACCTTGCTAGTCCTTACTGTTCGTGTCTACAAAATGGGCAATTAGTAAAACGAACTTCTAGGATTTCTGAGGGGGGGGGGTATTATAAAAGGAGATGAGTACACAGCATTTAGCAAGGGGGTTCTAATCACCGAGGACAGTAAACGTTCTTTGTGTACCAGCTATTGCTATCAATGCTGTTTAGTTAGCCAAACCCATTCACTTATTTCCTCTCATCACCCATCCATGATAGAGTGAGTGCCTGTGCTATTGCAGGCACCATTGCTGAGCCAGTTTTCCTCTGTGTTTCTTTTATGTCCTAGGCTTGTGCTCCAAATAATTCCCACACTGTCCAGGTGTTTGCAGCAGAGCAGAGATTGTTTACCAAGCCAGGAGTCTTTTGAGAGTTTATATGAGCTTAGAAAAGAGATGATGTCTTCTTAATGTCCCCATGCTCCTCCAAAAGGATGCGTTTCCTGCAGAGACCCTTCCCTTTTCCATTGATTCTCAGGATCTCTGGAGAGGGGTTACTCAACAGAAAAGAGGAAAGCATGTGATTCCACTTTCTTTGCGGCATGGGACTGATGAATAGCTTAGGAGGATGCCTCACGGATGAGCGTACTGGTAGAGTGATAGAGTTATGATCGTGTTTCTGGACCTGGAATCCTTGGTTAAAATCCTGACTTGACTTGTTCCTGCATGACCTCGGACAGGCAGTTAAACCTATTTGGGCCTCAGTTTCCACATATGAAAATGAGAATTAAATTGTTCTGGTGGTTGCTTATAGTTATGATACAGGATTTGTTGAGTGCTCAGTGTATGGAACAGAGCCGAGAAGTTCAGGCCAGAGAGGCAACTGCAGTGTAGTAACACATAAAAGAGGCTCTGGAATCTGAATGTTTGAGGTTGAATCATCCCCCAAATGATTACGAATTGTGATCTTAATCTTCTGACCCCCTTTCTTCAGATCTTTCATCTGTAATATGTGAGTATTCGATGAGATTATGCATATAAAACACCTAGAATACGCCTAACATATATGGAACACTTAACAAATCTTGGTTGTTCTCATCACAGGTAACCATCACAACTCTTAGATGGCGTTACCCACAGTGAGTCAATCCAGAGCAACTAAGTAACCTGCCCAGGTTCACATGGCTCATATGATGCAAGAAGCACGCTTGAGTTCATTTGTCAGTTCCTTGTAGGAGTTGGGGCTACATAAGCAACGTTCTGAAAATGAAGTCGTCTTCATCTCCAAGGCATAATGATGCCCAGTTGTCCCTGGAAATGTCACCTCTGGGGCACATACTGTAAACTGTACAAAATTAAATCCCTCACTTCATTTTCCCAGGAAGACCCTTCTGAAGCACAGCTCAGTCCCCCCGCAAATCCACACCACAAAGGCGAGGGGATGTCAGGAGGCTTTGGCCTCCCAACACAATCCCTGCAAAGATGTATGAGGCTGCATATAAATTGCATTGAATTTGGCCAGCCATGGGCTAGCATCGTTTTTGTGCTGAATATCGCTGAAAAGTATGAAATGGAGATTACATTTTCAACTCGGGCTTTTTTCCCAAAGCTCTGCAGAGATGCGCCCATTCCCATCCATCAGAACAGAATTGCATTGGTGTGGAGTCCCAGACTTTGTTTCTTTTGCGGGAAAGTGTCTCCAGCAATGCTGTCAGAGGGCCACAGTGGGCAATGCTCTCTTGCACAGCTAGTTTCTTTATTCCCCGTTCCCCAAATCTCTGTCTTTTCCTCAGTACTTTTTCTTCTTATGATCCATCACCCATGAGGATCAGAAAACCCACCACAAAAAAAAAAAAAAAAGGCATTCCTATGGATGCTAAAATTGGTGTATCTGTCTCTTGGGTTGTTCAGAGCAAAAATAAGACATTGATGCAAATGTGGTTCATCCACTGACAATGAGAAACATGCTTATTACTTCTTCCTGAAATACATATATTCATACCAGCTATTTCAGTTCCTCTCCCCAAACAGCCCTAAATCATTGTCAGTGCCTCAGCTCCAGCTTGGGTCTATGAGGAATGTGCTTACTGGTGGGGGGAGGGG
>PVJC01030292.1:0-21295 GCA_004026665.1 Murina feae | reverse complement strand
AAGGGGAGCATGCTCATTATAACAAGGACAGCTGAAACTCAGTGACTGCATCAGAGCAGCTGTGTCACTAGGGCTCATAAAATGTCCTTAAAGTGTTGAAGAAGATAAATTGGTCACATCAAACTATCTTGCTCTGCTGTTTATGTTCTTTGCCTGTTTTACTAAGAAAATATTTTTTAAACATATTTTTATTGATTTCAGAGAGGAAAGGAAAGCGATAGAAACGAGAGGTAATCATTGATTGGCTGCCTTCTGCAGGCCTCCTACTGGGGACTGAGCCTGCAACCTAGGAATGTGCCCTGACTGGGAATCAAACTGGGACCTCCTGGTTCATAGGTCAACACTCAACCATGGAGCCACACCAGCTGAGCAAGAAAAATATTTTTTTAATATTTTTGTTTTTTATACATAAAATTCATTGTATATTAAAATAATGTCATGTGTGTCACAATATTTTTCCAAATTATTGCTTATCTTCTAACTGTAGTGTTTTATGCCATTCAGAAATTATTTTTTCCTTCCATTTTTAAGATCTTTATTGTTCATATTATTACAGTTATTCCTCTTTTTTTTCCCCTATAGCTCCCCTCCTTCCAGTTCCCACTTCACCCTCTGCCCTTACCTGCCTCCTATCCTCATCCATAGGTGTACAATTTTTGTTCAGTCTCTTCCCGCACCCCCAATACCCCTATCCCCTTGAGATTTGTCAGTCCACTCCCTTTCTATGTCCCTGATTCTATTCTATTCATCAGTTTATTCTGCTCATCAAATTTTTTTATTCACTTGATTTTTAGGTTCACTTGTTGATAGATATGTATTTGTTGTTCATAATTTTTATCTTTGCTTCTTCTTCCTCTTCTCAAAGGATACCTTTCAGCATTTCATATAATACTGGTTGGGTGGTGATGAACTCCTTTAGCTTTTTCTTGTCTGTGAAGCTTTTTATCTGACCTTCAATTCTGAATGATAGCTTTCCTGGGTAAAGTAATCTTGGTTGTAGGTTCTTCCTATTCATCATTTTGACAATTTCTTGCCACTCCCTTCTGGCCTACAAAGTTTCTGTTGAGAAATCAGCTGACAGTTGTATGGGTGTTCCCTTGTAGGTAACTGACTGCTTTTCTCTGGCTGCTTTTAAGATTCTCTCGTTGTCTTTTGCTCTTGGCATTTTAATTATGATGTGTCTTGGTGTGGTCCTCCTAGGATTTTTTGTTTGTTTGTTTCAGATTCTCTTTGCTTCCTGGACTTGTAAGTCAATTTCTTTCAACAGGTAGGGGAAGTTTTCTGTCATTATTGCTTCAAATAGGTTTTCAATATCTTGCTCTCTCTCTTCTTCTGGCACCCCTATAATTCTTATGTTGGTATGCTTGAAGTTGTCCCAGCAGCTCCTTACACTATCTTCATATTTTTTGATTCTTTTTTCTTTTTGCTTTTCCAGTTGGGTATTTTTTGCTTCTTTGTATTTCAAATCTTTGACTTGATTTTTGTGATCCTCTAGTCTGCTGTTGGATCTCTGTATATTATTCTTTATTTCAGTCAGTGTATGCTTAATTTCTAGCTGGTCCTTTTTCATATCCTCGAGGGTCTCACTAAATTTATCAGCAGTCTCTAGAAAATTTTTGAAAAACCTTATAGCCGTGGTTTTGAACTCTATATCTAGTCGTTAACTTTCCTCCATTTCTGTCATTTGTGACCTGTTTCTTTATCTCTGTATTTTGGCTGCTTCCCTGCATTAATAGAGTGGCTTTCTGTGCTAGGTGTCCTATAGGGCCCGGTGGCTCAGCCTCCCCATTTACCTGAGGTGCACACACTTGGTGCACTCCTATGTGGGCTTTGTGCACAGTCTTGTTGTAGCTAAGCCTTGATAGTTGTTGGTAACACTGGGAGCAATTGACCTCCAGGTCACTTGGCTGTGAGAATCAGCTGTGTCTATGGCAGGAGAACTTCTGTGCTGGAGACACCCTTATGGGGCAAGACTTGCTTCAGTGGGGCTTTGGTGCTCACTGAATCTGCCTCCTGAGTGTGTCCCTTATGGATCTGAGGAGTTGTAATCTGGGTGGTCCTGCTCTGACCACTGGGTACACTGGCTCTTGGATCTCCAAGGAGGTGCTAATTTAGCTTCTGCCTGAGGTTACCCAGCCTTTTATATGCAAAAGCCTCTGCTGGCAGCTTGGGTGGGGCAAGGTCTTGGGGAATCAACAGGGTGGAGCAAACAGCTATGGCTGATCCTTGGTCCTGCCTTAAGAGGCACCAGGTCTCAGTGTCCCTTGGCACTGCCGAGAGAAAGCCGCTCTGGAGTTCCTCCTGGTTCCACATAGTCCAGCATCTTCCCGTTTGAGTCTGGATCCTCAGAAACTCACCCGTAAGTGGAGTTCGGAGCCCTTGGGAGCTTGTGACTCCCTCCAGACTGAAAAAGACAACCGCGTCCTCAGTCTCCAGCCCTTTCCACGAGCCCTTTCCCCTTTCCTCATGCCTCCGTACCTCTGAGCTTTACTTCCACACCTCCTCTGAGTCTCAGTCTCTTTCTAGTTGTAGAATTTCCACTCATCCAGCCTTCCTGTGGTTCTGGGTGGTGTCCGTTTTTTCTTTTCGTTGTGGTTTTGAAATGGTTGTGCGAGGCAGCAATTCCAGGTGTTTACCTATGCCACCATCTTGGTTTCTCCTTTGTATATTTTTCCAGAAATTAGTTTTATTGTGTGGTCCATTCTAATAATCCTTTGCCTTTATTGGTTCTACTTTTGATAGAATGCTTAGAAGGTCTTCCCCACACATGATTATAAGTGTCCACCTACCCATTATTACAGTACTGTCATAATTTAATTTTGTTCTTCATGTTTAAATTTTCAGGACATCTATAATTTATTTTTTGAAAGGTATTTTTTGAGTGGTTATGATGAATCAGGACCTCTTCTGAGCATTTTACTTGGATCATCTCATTTGAATGCACCTACAGAGGTAGATGTTAGTAGGTTCTATATTTTTACAAATGAGGAAACTTAGGGACAGAAAGTTTGGTTACTTGTCCAAGACCACATAGCTGATGAAACCTGGGCCAACCTAAGGTAAAGTCTACACAGGATTGTTGTAAGGATTAGAGCCAGCATGTGAAAAGTTTCTAGTATATAGTAGGCAGTCAATAGAAGGAAGAGTTTATTATTATTATGGCATAGTTATCATAAACATAACTTCTGATGGGTACATATTATTTAAAGAATGGTATAGAGAGATCAACCAAAGGACTTATATGCAAGCAAATAGGCCTAACCAATACACACGGACAACAGGGGGGTGAGGGCATGAGTGGGAAGGATGGGGGGTAACAAGGAGATAAGGACACATAAGTAATAGCTTAATCAATAAAAAATAAAATAGAATAATAAAACAGTGAAAAAATAAAGAATGGTATATTTTAAATTAAGCATATTTCTAAAACATTATTCTTTTGCAAGTGTGAAAATCTTTTGGGAGTCCATGGAGCAAATGAATCTTGTTTTAAAGACACAATTATCACTGAAAGAAATTTTGGTCTGGCACTGGTGGTTCAGTGATTTAGTGTTGACTTATGAACCAGGAGGTCATGGTTCAATTCCTGGTCAGGGCACATGCCTGGATTGTGGGTTTGATCCCTGATCATGCAGGAGGCAGCCAATCAATAACTCTCTCTGTCATCATTGATGGTTCTATCTCTCTCTCCCTTTTCCTTCCTCTCTGAAATCAATAAAGATATATTTTTTTAAAAAGAAATTTTGAAAAGAAATATATTGAGAATTCCATGGGGTAATGGAAGTATATGTTTTTAAAAAATAAATTTGTCTCTATATCAATTTTCTAAAAAAGCTGTTTTTTAATTTTTCTGATCAGAAAAATAGCTCCTACAAGAGGTCAATATTCTAAATATATAAAGAACTCATACAACTCAACATTAAACAAACAATTCAAGTAAAAAAAAAATTGGGCAGAGTATATGAACAGAAAATTCTCTGAATAAGACATACAAATGGTCAACAGATATATGAAAAGATGCTCAGCTTGACTAGCTATTAGGGAAATGCAAATCAAAACTACAATGTAGATGAGTGGATAAAAAAAGCTGTGGTACATTTATACAATGGAATATCATGCTGTAAAACAGGATCTCTTACCTTTGAAACAGCATGGAGAGACCTGAAGAGTGTTGTGCTAAGTGAAATAAGCCAGTCAAAGAAAAACAAGTATCACATGATCTCACTTATATGTGAAATCTAATGAGAAGAGAAACTGACGAACAAAATAAATCCAGAGACATGGAAGCATGCAACAAACTGAAAAATCTCAGAGGGTAGGAGGGATGGAAAAAGATTAACCAAAGAACATATATGCATATGTGCATAACCCATGGACACAGGCAATAAATAGTGTAGTGAAGGCCTAGAGAGGGGGCTGGAGCAGGGTCAATGGAGGGGGGGAAATGGGACATCGGTAAAAAAAAAATTACAATGGGATTCCACCTGACCCCTGTTAGAATGGCTATTATTAACATGACAAATAATAAGTGTTAGAGTTTGTGGAAAAAAAGGGAACACTCATTCTCTGCTGGGAATGTACATTCTCTGGTGGAAATGTAAACTGATATACCCACTATAGAAAACAATATGGAGATTCCTAAAAAATTAAAAATAGTGTTATCAACTGACCAAACAACTCCTCTTCTGGGTATCTACTCCCAAAATTTGAAAACATTTATTCATTGATATATGCACACCTGTGTTCATTGTAAATGGCATTATTCACAGTGGTCAGGACAATGATTAGATAAAGAAGATTGGTACGTATAAACAACGGAATATCACTCAACCATAGAAAAGATGCAACATTGCCATTTGTGAAAACACAGATAGATCTTGAGAATATCATACTAAGCTAAATAAATCAGACAGAAAAAGTGAAAAACCATATGATTTCACTCATATGTGGGATATAAAACTGAAAGCAGCAAATGTTGTCTCTGTCCATGAGTCTTTCAAGTGGTGTTTGAAATGTCCAAAATAGCATTGACCTTTATCAAAGACACTTCCTTTTTAAGGTTAGATAGAGATCCTTAAGTAAAAATGTGATTTTCATTGAGTCTAAAGATGACAGGTGGTGCCTTTGTGTCTTTATAGAGCAGCAGACACCTCTGATGGAACTCAAAAATGGTTCTAAATCTTGCATAATCCAGAGACCCTTGGGATTATGTTGCTGAGAGTCTTTTGCTCCCTATAAAATTTCCCTTAGCAAACAGGGATGAGTTAAATTCAGTCAAAAGACGATCAAATCTTAAACTAGTGAAAACTGTTGTGACTAGTGATACTAGTGCAAAATATAGTGGCAACTGAGGACAATTTGACCTACAAGGATTGATTCACATTCATTGGCTTATAGAACAGGTTTCACTTGTGGAAATATTATGCTTGTGATCATATGACATGTTTAAAGATAGTGTGGAACTGTTTTATGTGTGTTCCTTACCCAGTTCAAATAATTTAGGAATGTATATGGGTTAACATGATTATTTTCTGACTATGCCACATGTTAAGACCTTTCCCGATAACTTTTATTACCAAACTACCCAAAGTGGTGAGTGGATTGGACAGATGTGATAGGTGTTGATATGTCATAATGAAATAATGATAGCATTTATATTATTTCTGGAAAACAGATGGCTGATATCACACTGCTTCAGGTATCGAAGGGAAGGTTCAAGATATGACATTGTTGAAGCAGAATACATGAAGATAACATTTTTGATTATGAAAATAATCTCAAAGATTTTAGGTTGGTATTTTTTTAAAACAGTATGAAACAGATTTCTTTATTGTAGGAGTTCTCAGAGCTTTTTCTTTTCTTTCTTTTTTTAAAATTTTGTTTTATTGCTTAAAATATTTCAAAGAGTAGTACATATGTCTCCTTTTTTCCCCCTTGACCTTCTCCAGAGGTTGGTATTTTTAATGATGATGTTTTGTTAACTGCCAGAAACATTCACTAAAAATACCAAACCAAATCAATGGTAAACTGTAATATCAAGAATTTAGTGCAGAATGAGTTCAGCAATACTTGGGAGTGAAATTTTTAAATAAATTGTGTCAAGCAGACTAGGCAATTGAGTAAAAAACAGCTGCATATCAACTTAACACAATACTCTTTTATGTAGCTGGAAAATAATCTAGGGGCTACACTCTCTAGGGTTCTATCTGAAGATAGTGAAACCTTTATCATTGAACACTCAACATTCACAAAGTGATGGGCAGAGCACTTCAGCCACAATGAACAATTAGCCGTCAAGTTTGCCCTCCTTATATTCACAATATTATCTCATTATGAATCAATATAGGACATTATATTTATTTTGCCTATTATGGAGGCAAAAAACCATCATCTGGTAGAGTACCTACTGTTAAAGGAGTCCTCATAAAAATAAAAATTAAAAACAACAAAAGCATCAGCCCAAAACTCATCAAATGATTGCTTCAATTATTTAACCACTCATAAAAGAAGAAACAGGTGCATTTTGAAGGTGTTTCAATTATACAAATTCAAGAGACGGGGTAGCAAATGCTGCAATAATCATTGAGGTGTGTAATTTGTGTATTATGGATATGATAACAGTACAACCTACATAGGTCAATTACCCTCAACTTAGCATACATTTCAAGCATATCTAGAATAAAGATAATATAAAAGAAGAGAACTACAAAGCTTTTGTGCAGACATGGAACTGTGACAAATATGCTATCTAAACAGCAACTTTTTTGGAAGGTATTGTATGTTTTAAACATTAAGGTTTTCATTAAAATTTGATAATGTAATAATGATGCAAATCATCTATATCCTGTGTGACTGGTCATCAGTAATTAATGTAATGCAAAATTATTTTTAAAACTCTGAATGTAGTGAATAGATAGTATATTTTAAATAAGTGTTTTATTAATATTTATTGGCTTTTATCTATGTAGTTTCTGAATTAAACATTTCCCAAGCTTTAAAGTGGTAGTGCAGCATGCATTTTATTAACAATAACTTTCTATATTACTCTTCCTCAAACTGTTTCCTTTGTGGCACTTTATTGCCTTTAAGTGGAAGAACCAATTTGAACTATGACAATGATTAGGAACATCACATGTCTCCTTCCACCAGATGTCTGGGAAGATAGACATTACAAAACCTGAAAGGAACTCTATGTCAAAGAATAAACCAAAAAAACAGTGATACTTGCCTTGAAGAACTAACATGACACTCAGGCAACTAGATTTGGGCATATACATTTGAAACATGAGTATATAGTTTTAAATAATAAACATTAACTTAATAGAACTGTTCTGAAGACTCCTAAGAGTAAGAAAACCTTTCATTTAATTCACTTTTATAATAATAGATGATTTTTCATGTATCTTATCTATTGGAATCTCCACAATAATCATGGAAGATAAGTAGAGAAGAAGATCCATTTGTTAGAGATGAAAGAACTCAAGTTGTGTCAGATTAAGTAGCTGAGATCAATAGTGGGGCTGGAACTGCAACCCAGAGCTCCTGAAAATAAATATGTAAAATTCCTAGTGCAGTGACAGATCCTTTTTATGGACTGGATGAAAGACATATCCCACCCCCCGCAACTAACCCCATGCTCTTCCACTTCATGGCACTGCCCAGTTCTGCAGCAGTAGATTTAAATAATATACAAAATAACTGTAGATAGAAACTTGAATGAAACTGAAATAAAGAAAACAGAATAAGCCTTTAGTTATAATAATAATTACTGCAAATAAGAGTAACCCATGCATTTTTAATGGTAGGGATTACCATCCTATTTATGGTAAAAAGTTTTCATTCTTGGACTGGAATGGTTTGTAACAAAAATTAGTAAGTACAAAATAAGTAAAAGTAACTACTTAAGTAGTATCGCTTGATAATTTTTTTAAAAGAAAAGAGCGCATGAAGGAATACATCTCTATTAGTCAGTGCATAAATAAAAATGTTAATAAGGTAAAATTGGTCATGACAAGTATAAAATAATATCAAGAAATTTGAAAGTTCTTGCTAAACTTAATTCATTTTAACACATTTTGAAAAAAAATTTAATGTATCCCGGCGAATCTTACTAATTAGACCAGGAATCTATTGCTTTTTTACTTCTAAACTTTAATTTATTCATCTTTATCCTTAATTTAAGGATAACTTAGTAAAACATAAAAATCAGTGCATTTGTTTGTTCTGCAATCATATATATCCTATTCTACATAATATTTCTTTTGCTTTTATATTTTGTTTATTCTATAGTACATATTATTTGGGTTGGTTGGCCTTGGCAATAGGACTTTTCTTACAAAATGTACTGACAAATATGAAATTGGTCAAAAGTTCAGGAAGATAAAACAAGTGAATCTAGTTTTACAACAATATGTTAAACATTCAAAATATACTTTGACTAAGAAATTGTAAAATGCCATCATTTTCTTTCTAAATAGTGATGTTTTCACCTTATTCTCTCTGGGCCTGACTTTATTCTCTGAAAGCTGACCAGTCCTTGACAATTGTATTTTGATAAAATAATTCAATAGAGGACTTCTCTAGATTACATGAGGATTATGATCACTGTATTCAAAACCTAAATTGTACACAAAGAATTATGGCAAGGCTGAAATTTCTCATTCCTACAAAAAAAATTTAACTCTTTTCTTTAAACCTATCTCTTTTGATCAGTGTCTTTGATGGGCTGAACTTTAGCCTGGCTTAGTTATACAAACACAAGGTCTCCATCCTGTCTTAAAAAACAAACAAAAGAAAAACTTAACCACTTTCATGCTAATATTAACTTTACCAATTTCAAAGCACATCATCTTTCAAAAATAGAAATAAACAGATTTAACTTAAACATTATGTGCATTTAGATGAGACTCACCTTTAAAGAATCAAAACAAGCCACCACACGGCCATTTTCCACATGGCAATCTCTTGGTGGATGGGCAAACTTGCAGTCTGCATCAGCTCGAGAACAGGTTCCTCTCTGAAATTCTCTACAGACTTCCAAAGTCAGCCACTTGGTATCACGAACCAGGGCGACATTGACAGCCGTCATATTGAAAGCAAAATTAAAATCAAGTGCACCCTCTCTAAAACAGTATTACTGCTGTTGTTAAAAGATTAAAAATGAATTCAAGCTAAATGTAAAGAGATCACGGATTGCTTTGGTGAAATGTTTCTTCGTTAGCACTTAGGTTTTCGTTTAAGTCAAATTAGGTCTAGTCAAACAAAAAGCCAATCATACAATAAAAATTGTATCAGAATAACTAAAAACCAAATTAGAAACCAACTTCTAAGAAGGCAACCATAAAGGTTAAAATATTGAGTGTTTTATTTTGTTCTTCTGCCAAAGTTACTTCAAATAACTAGTGGACTTTCAAAAGAATTATGTGGTCTCCAGTTGATGTTTTCAATTATTCTGGCAAAAAGCATATGCTGTTGGCTGCCCTTCAATTTGTGAAATGGTCTCAGTTCAGGGGGAGAAAAGTTTTTCTCCCTATTTCTTGGCTTTAAAGATTATGATTGGTAAGGATGTTACAATTGTAAAAACAATTGCTGCAAAATCAGGATGAGGGAAATTGACTATGAAAAACTGAGAATCAAAGAAATAAAAAGAATGAGCACATCAGGTTTGGGTGGTGGTGGTGGTGGTGGTGGTGGTGGTAAGGAGAGGAGTTTATAAAGACACAGCTCTAGAGTGGAATCAAAGCAGAAGAGCTTTCAGAAAAGACACCTCAAAAACCTGCAAGGAAAACATAAAATAAAATTAGCAAATATCATACAATGCTTCTGATTAAAACTCTAGATTTAGAAAAGAAGTAACTATATCCTATTTAAAACAGGAGACATCTAAATACTGACAGTGCAATACACTTCAACTGGCCATTGTCAATAAAACGTGAATTTCCCAATGTAGAATTGTGCATAGTAAAAGGAAGCAAATACTTAAATCCACTGTTGTAATACAAGACCAGGCAACAAGCTGATTTTAAAAAGAATTCTCAGTTTTGATCATTTGTGGTAGGAAATTCATTCTTGGGTCTACTGCACAGAAAACCCTAGAGCCTGACATGATAGACTCTTACACAGTTATGATGCACCTGCACGTCTCAAGTTTTTACAGGCTACCCAGACCTGTCTTTAAACTGGCCTTACTACATTCTGATTGAAGGCTTGATTGTCTGCTCTCAAAATCCAGAAAACAGGAATTGTTAAGAAAATTTAACCTGCTCTACGAGGTAACTCTGTGTGTGTACTTGACATGGAATTGTTTATGATCACATAAAATGGTCATGACATAACTAGCTAGAGACCCACAGAACATGAGGCAGGATAGAGGCTAGAAATGTAACATGTGCTTCACATAAAGAAATCCTTTGAAAAGATACTGGGTTTTTTTTCTGTGTGTGCTCTATTAGCTATTAGTCTCCATGAAGGAATATTGGAACAACTTAGAAAAGAGTTTCAGCATGTACAAATAAGTGAGACAGAAAGCACTGTTCATTCATACATTCAATATTGTGCAACTTTAAGGTTTGCAGTTTAACCCAGTGTCAACCAGCAACAAATTCTAGCAATTCAGCTGATAAGGCAGATGAAAGGTTAATTTGCTGGCAGTATGCCATGAACACATACTGAAGTAATAGGGATTTTCTAAAGCAAAAGTAAGCGATGAGTACGAGGCAAATCAACTAACTGTTAACTTTATCCAAAAAAAGTAGAATTAAAGTTCTTTAAAATTTTTAATTTACTCTTTTTTAACAATGCCTTCTATAACGTGTAGAATCTGAATTTGCTATTTGTCTTTTCCACATTTAAGATGAAGTTCAATATCACCTAATTTTTCAAATGCCAATGGGAAATTAAATATCTAGAAAATCCATGCAAGCCTACCCATTCAAAAGCAAAGGGTGAGTTTCTTGAGTCATTCTTTATGGAAATCTTTCTAAAATATATTACATGTAGCTATGGCTTCTTAGAAAATATTGAACATAATTTGGCCTCTAGTTGAAGGCTTGGGATCACAAATGTCCTGGGAAATATTATAGTTCTTCTTCAGTGGCAGATGAATATTTGTCACTTCTATTATTTTTTACTTGAAAAAATGTATTTATTTATTTATTTTAAATTTATTTTTCAATTTACAGCTTACATTCAATATTATCTTTTTGTATTAGTTTCATTGTATGCTATAGTGGTTAGACTTCTACTCTTACTTGCCACAATATCTGCCACAGTGGACTATCCAACTCCCTTCTGTAAAACATAATAGCCAATCATGAATGTTGAATAAGAGTTACTCAGTGAATGAGGAGCCTCAGGGAGCAAAGTGCAGGGCTTTCATGCAGAAGATCTATGTCTGCTCTTATTTGTGTAGGGGACCTTTCACAATATGTTCCATAAAGGACCATGTTCTAGAGGGCTAAGGTTGTCAGGCAAATGACCCCTAGAAAAAAAATATATGAAAGTAGCCAGATGAAGGAAATGCAAGTGAAAACCACAGTGTGATGGCTATAATAAAAACAGAAATGGGGAAGAAATTTGAGTTGTTATACATCATTGGTGGGAATGTAAAATAATGTACTTGCTATGGCAGTCTGACAGTACCTCAGCACATTAAACAATTACCATATGACTTAGCACTTCTATGCCTAGGTACATACCAAAAGAATTGAAAGCAGGGTCTCAAAGAAATATTTGTACACTTATGTGCATAGCAAGCACTATTCAAAATAGTTAAAAGGTAGAGAAAACCCAAGTGTCTCTCAACAGATGAATGGATACACAAAATGTGATATATCTACAAAATGGAATATTATTCCACATCAAAAGGAATCAAGTGCTGATAGATGCTACAACATGAATGGACCTCAAAAACATTATGCTAAATGGAAGAAGCTAGTCACAATAGCACATATTGTGAGGTTCAATTTATATTAAATATCCAGAATAGGCAATTCATAGAGTAAAAAAGCAAATTAGTGATTGTGAGGGCCTAGGCAAGGGTATAAGATAGAATAACTACTTAATGGGTATGCAGTCTCCTTTGGAGATAATGAAAATATTCTGGAATTAGTTAGTGATGATGGTCCTATTCACTACCTTGTACACTTTAAGTGGGTGAATTGGATAGTATGTGTATTATATATTAATGATGTTATTATATTTATTAAAAGTCTACAGACACATGAAAACAAACAAAAAAAGCCTCATGAATGATGAAATTGGCTATACCAATCTTTCTTAGATTCTCCTTAGACACAAATTCTAATTAGTGCTACTAAGAATTTCAAGAGTACATTAAGTTTCATACTGTAACTGATTTAGTATATAATGGAAAGTACTGTAAAAGTATATATTCGGTGAGTTTATGCTTAAAGAAAATTCTGATAACTAAATTACATAGGCTGCCTGAATACATTTGAAAAAAAATACCTCCCACAAATTTATATCTATATCTATATCTATATCTATATCTATATCTATATCTATATCTATGTCTATGTCTATGTCTATGTCTATGTCTATGTCTATGTCTATGTCTATGTCTATATCTATATCTGTATCTGTATCTATATCTATATCTATAGAGGTATCTCTCTCTCTCTCTCTCTCTCTCTCTCTCTCTATATATATATATATATATATATATATATATATATATATATATATACAGTGAGGGTCTGGAGAAATATTTTTTCTATGAAGGTCCATGAAGTATAGAAACAGATACTAAATAATAAATTTTGAACTTTTACATGAATAATGCAGATCGAAAATGGACTCTGGCCATGCATTTTATGTAAGATAGGGGTAATTGAAGAAGGAATTTTCATGTGTGTTTTTTTAACTCAGCCTGTAACCTCTTCTGGGTCCCTAGCCAAATCCTCAAAACACTTCCTTCAGACTGGAACTATTTTTGGAGCTGGCATAGAAAAAGCTCAATGCAACAACTAAAAAGAGCTGTTGTGACGATGGAAAGAATTTCTCTCCTGCAGCTGTGCTTATCTGACTGTGTATAAAAGACAGGGATGGTGTCCATTTTTCCTATATTTTAAATAAGACAACTTTTGCAGACAATACAATTTTATCTTCACTGACCTAAATTTGAGTAATAGGAATACAATTTTGCTTGTTTATGTTTTTTTACTCCTCTAATGTAGAGCATAAAGTTTCCATTGCTTAGCATGTTTGTATTTGTATAGCATTTGCAATTCACAAGTGCTTTCATTCTATTCATCACTGGAGCTCTAAAAAAATACTCAAAAGCAAGAGTGATAACCCCAAAATAACAGTGAAGAAAATAAAGCTAGTAGAGGTTACTTATCTGAGGTTACAAAGCCTTAAATGATAGAACGACAAGTAGAGGTAAGCTCCTCTGACTCCAAAATTCATGTTTAAATATCAGCAGAGAACTGTAAATAGAGATCATTTCTAATCTCTTATCTCTCTTTGGAATCTTAAACAAGAAAATCCAGTCATTTTTTGGGTAGTATTCATGACTCTCAAAATTATGTGCATGTCTGTTGTATCACCGTTTTCATAATATCCCCGAATTGTGCTGCACCAACATTTATCCATCATCTACTATGTGACAGGCACTGTTCTAGATGCTGAACACGACTGGTAAGGTCCCTGTTATCATGGAATTCCTTTGCTCATTTAAATAGAGAATAAACCTAAGCAAAATGATTATGAGAGTTAATGAAGTTCTAGAAGCACGCACTAGATACTCTAACTTCAACCTCAGTCTCTAAATCACCATGAATGTTAGATACATCAAGCACCATGACTTAAGAACACTCTTAAACACTCAAACACCTTTGCATAGAAATGAATCACCAAAAGGAATACCTTGGAATTACAGATCCCTTTTGAAGAGTCTGGTATTGCTCCCATTTAACAGATTGGAAAACAGAAATGGAGAAAGATTTAGTAATTTTAACTTGCACAACTTCATGTTTGCTGTTAAGTTATCAAACCATGGTTCTAACCCAGACAATCTGAGTCCAGAGCCCACCTTCTTAAGCATATCACAAATACTGTGTCTATTAAGGCATGCATCACGTTCTTCCATTATAGTCCTCAACTTTTCTCCATTATCAGATTGTAAATTCCCTGTGAGTAGAGAGCATGTTTTACTCAGGTTTGTTAGCACTATCTTCTCATTGGAAGTTAGAGTGCTATAGCATTCTCTAGGATTCTTATTTTGAAAAGTCGAAGATTAAATAGTAATTGAACACGAACACTTCTGCTGTAGCATGCTAGCAATGAGTTTTGTCAGATAACTACCTTCAAGGCTGGCAGAGCTTTGGCCACCTCTATCAGTTTTGAATTTATTAGCGCTGTAAAGATGAGTTTTTCTCAGAATTTGAACTTTCAAATTGGAATGTTAATACCTGGGATTCTTGATCTGTAGAGCATATAGTTTCTATAAGAAATCTCTATCCCTACTCATTTGACAGCAACAAAATCTAATCCTGTATTTAGAGTAAAAAATTGGGATTCCCAAATAATTTCTGCCTATAACTTTGGATAGTAGACTAATCTGAAATAATTTGTTCAATAATCCATGTGATGAAACTGCAGTGGGCATAGGGGTGGAGGAGACATCAGTTTGAACCACAGGAATAAATATTATCAAAGTATTCTTCATTAAAAATAAAAGTTAATTTTGATTTTTAATTAATGTTCATCTATAAGAATTCAAAATAAGACAACATAAGGAAAATATTAAAGTTTTTACTTTAAAAGTTCACATCCTGGATTCATTATTTAGATTTTATAATTTTTTTTTAAGTATTCACAAGTTTTCTCATGAAAGTTGTCTTGGTAAAACAAAATAAATAAATATTATCTACTGATCTACTGGAAACAGTAACTTGTTCCAGAGTTGTTTGCCAGGCCACCACCAGCAGCTACTTTGGTCCACATTTTCTTTATTTTCCTTGTCTCTTTCTTTCTTTTGCTTTCCTTCCACAAACCAGCACATAACAAAAACATTTCCAATGCCTGGTCCAGAAGATCACAACGATACTATTTGGCACTTAAAGCAATATATGAAGAGGCATTTATTTAAATGTATTTATCAAACTCCTGAATAAACAATGTTTCCTTTCTTTCCATTTTAAACTTTCCTTACATCTATATTACTTCGGAATTTCTTGTGGCCATTTATTTTGGCTCTATGAATATATGACATACCTGTCATATGCTGCTTGAATTGGCAGGCTAACAAAGTTTAAAAGCTTTCAAGTTTTCATATTTACTTCGGGTTCTGTTTCCCTCACATGTTATCATTAGTGGTCTACTAATACTTGTTCTTTAAGCCATATGAGAGGTGCTTAGCATTGCAGATGGAAACCATGATTTCACAAGAATCTTATGGAAAACTGAGTTTTTTATCCGGGGAAAAAAAAAAACCCGACTGTAAAAATAACTGTATTTTGCTTATGTGCATGCTTTTTCATTAAGTTTTTTAAAGCTTAATTGCATTTTCCCACAATTTTAGCAGTGTGCTAAATGTAAGATACCTTTTACAAAAAGCAGATAAGGGAAGATAGAAAATGCTGGCTTGATAAGCAGCAGTGTCATGCACCTCCTCCTAGGGCCAGGCCAGAAAAGCAACTAAATGGGAGAACATCCACCCTGAATTAACTAATTAGGCACAGATACGGAGACTATTTCCAATAAGGCAAGGCAGAGGATGCCTAGAAAATTCCACTTGCCAGTCACAACCCACGTGGACCCACTATTGTACCCAGCAGTGAATGGCACAGTACCTCCCAGAAGGCTCCCAGACATCTGCAGGGAGCACTAACTACCAGAGTGAGCTCCTGCACCAGGCCACCTCACCAGCCCACAGGGACTCAGAACCCAAGGATTCGGATTCGGGACCCTGCAGTGAGTACAAGCCAGGGGGAAAACCATGATCCTCCCCTGCCCCAGCGCCCTAGACAGCCCTGCTGGGGTGACCCAGAGCAACCCACACCTGCTTCACCCTGGCCAGAGAGGCACGACCCAAAGCAACCCAGTGCATGCCTCATTCGGGGCCACAGGGGAGGTCTGACTGTGTGATTCAGAGCAACCCACACTCGCTCCACCTTGGCCCACGGGATAGTCCTACCAGGACCATCCAGAACAACCCAATGCACACCTAACTCCAGGCCACAGGACAGCACTGCTGGTGCAACCTTGAGTAAGCAGGTTGCCTAGCCAGAGGACACAAGACCATGCTGCAAGTGTCCTGGCAGAGGGATCTAGGGTGCCATCCTGCCACAGGTTCCAGGGCTGCACAGTGAGTTGCATGACAGAGGGCTTTGGGTTTTCATGGGGAGTCACGCATCAGAGGAACTGTACACATGCTCCTACCACCCCAAGCATCTGAAAAAGACAACTGGAGGACCAGATCTCTGGGAGAAGGGGGCACAACTCAGAGTAGAGACAATAAAGTTATGAGACTCAAGGCAGACCAAGCCTCTGTGCTAACGATTCCCTGATCATTGCTCTAATAGGGTCTTCAACCTATCAAACATCAAGCAGGGTGCCCAGGCCAAAAAGAGAGCAAAAATGGGGAGACAAAGAAAGAGCCTCCAAGGAGAAAAAAGGGGTACTTGCCAGAAAAGGAATAAAATGAAACAAAGGCATGCAATATGTCACAAAAAAATTGCAGAGTAAGGGTCATAGAGTTCATAAACAGGATGGATGAGAAAAATCAACAACTTATGTAACAATCAAAAAGAAATCATGAATGATACAGTTACAATGAAAAATACAATGGAAGGTTTCAACAGTACACTAGAAGTGGAGGACTGAATTAGTGAGTTAGAAGAGAGGGCAGGAAAAAACACTCAATCTGAAAAGCAATTGGAGAAAAAAAATTACAAGACAGGAGAAGAGCCTAAGGGAGCTTTGGGACAATATGAAACAAAGTAACATACATATAATAAGGGTTACAGAAGGAAAAGAAGAGGAGCAAGGATTAGAAAACCTATTTCAAGAAATCATGACAGAACACTTCTCTGATATGGGGAAGGGAAAAGTTACACAAGCACAGAGAGTGACAAACAAGAGCAACCCAAAAAGACCCACACCAAGACACTTCATAATTACAAAGGTAAATGTTAACAACACAGAATATTAAAGGCTGCAAGAGAGAGACAGAGAGAAACCTACAAGGGATCTCCCATTAAATTATCAAATGATTTCTCAACAGAACCACATCAGGCCAGTAGGGAATGGAATGAAGTATACAAAGTGATGCAAAGCAAGGAACTGAATCCAAGAATACTGTATCCAGCAAGAATGTCATTTAAAATTGAAAGGGTTGAAAATAAAAACACAATAATCCAAAATCTATGGGACACAATGAGAGCAGTCCTGAGATGGAAGTTTATAGCTCTACAGACCTACCTCAAAAAACAAGAAAAAATGGTAATAAATAATCTAACTCTACAACTCAAAGAATTAGAAAGAGAGCATCAAGAAAAGCCCAGAGTCAGTAGAAGAAAGGAGATAATAAAGATCAGAGCAGAAATGAATGACATAGAGACAAAAACAAACAAACAAACAAAAAAACACAAACAACACAGAAGATCAATGAAACCAACAACTGGTTCTTTGAAAAGATAAACAGGATTGATGAACCTCTAGGCAGGCACAACAAGAGTCAAAGAGAGAAAACCCAAATAAACAAAATCAGAAATGAAAGAGGTAAAATAACAACAGACTCCACATATATACAAATGATTGTTTAAAAATATTATGAACAATTCTATTCTAACAAACTAGACAACCTGGAGGAAATGGACATATTTCTAGAAAAAATACAACCTTCCAAAACTCAATCAGGAAGATTCTAAAAGTCTCAATAGGCTGAAAAAAATGGAAGAAATAGAAGCAGTCATCAAAAGCTTCCAGTAGAAAAGCCCAGAGCCAGATGGCTTCACAGGGGAGTTTTACCAAATATTCAAGGAAGAATTAAAACCTATCCTCCTCAGACTATTCCAAAAACTTCAAGAAGAAGGAACACTTCCAAGATCATTCTAAGAAGCCAGCATCACCCTAATACCAAAACCAGATAAAGACAACACCATGAAAAAAATAGCAGGCCAATATTCCTCATGAACATAGATGCAAAAATCCTCAACAAAATTCTAGCAAATCAGATACAACAGTACATCAGACAGATCGCACACCGTGACCAAGTAGGTTTTATCCTGAGGATGCAAGGATAAATCAATAAATGTGATACATCACATAAACAAATTGAGAGATAAAAATCACATAGTGATATCAATTTATGCAGAAAAAGCATTGACAAACTCCAACACCCTTTCTTGATAAAAACACTCAGCAAGGTGGGAATAGAAGGATCATACCGCAACTTAATAAAAGCCATATATGACAAATCACAGCCAACATTACATCAATGGGCAAAAACTAAAACCATTTCCCCTAAGAACAGGAACAAGACAGGGATGCCCACTTTCACCACTCCTGTTTGACAGTACTGGAAGTGCTAGCAATAGCGATCAGACAAGAAGAAATAAAAAGCATCCAAATTGGAAAAGAAGAAGTAAAACTGAGATTATTTGCAGACGACATGGTATTGTACATAGAAAACCCTAAAGAATCCATAGAAATTACTAGACTTAATAAATGAATTTGCAACCTAGCAGGATACAAAATTAATAACTAGAAATCTATGGCTTTTTTATACACCAATAGTGAACTCACAGAGAGAAACTAAAAAAAAAAAAAATTCAATTTACTATTGCAACAACAACAACAAAAATTAAGATACCTAGGAATAAACTTAACTAAGGAGGTGAAAGAACTGTACTCACAAAACTACAGGATATTGAAAAAAGAGATAGAGGAAGACATAAACAAATGGAAAAATATACCATGTCCATAGATTGGTAGAGTAAACATCATTAAAATGTCCATACTATGCAAAGCAATCTATAGATTTAATGCAATCTCCATTAAAATACCAACAGCATATTTCAGAGACCTAGAACAAACTCCCCCAAAATTCATATGGAATAAAAAAAGACCCAGAATAGCCACAGCAATCCTAAGAAAGAAGAACAACTTTGGAGGGATCACAATACCAGGTATCAAGCTATATTACAAAGCCACTGTTCTCAAAAATGTCTGGTACTGGCACAATAACAGACATGTAGACCAATGAACAGAACAGAAGACCCAGAAATCAACCCAAACCATTATGCTCAATTAATATTTCACAAAAGAGGCAAGAGCATACAATGGAGTCAAGACAGTCTCTTCGATAAATGGTCTTGGGAAACTTGGACAGATACATGCAAAAAAAAAAAATGAAACTAGACCACCCACTTACACCATACACAAAAATAAACTCAAAATGGATAAAGGACATAAACATAAGATGGGAAAGCATGAAAATCTTAGAAGAATCCATAGGCAGCAAAATATCAGACATTTGTCATAGCAATATCTATACAGATACAGCTCCTAGGGCAATGGAAACTAAGGAGAAAATAAACAAATGGGACTACATAAAAATAAAAAAGCTTTTGTACAAACAAAGGAAACCATCAACAGAACAACAAGAAAGCTCAGTGCGTGGAAAAACATATTTGCCAATGAAAACATGCTCAAAGTCACTAATTATCTGAGAGATGCAAATCCAAATGGCAATGAGATACATCTCACACTTGTCAGAATAGCTATTGACAATAAATCAACAAACGACAAGTGCTGGTAAGTATGTGGAGAAAAAGGACCCCCCATACACTGCTGGTGGGAATGCAGATTGGTGGAGCCACTGTGGAAAAGAGTATGGAGTTTCCTCAAGAAATTAGAAATGGAACTCCCATTTGACCCAGTGATCCCACTTCTAGGAATATATCCCAAGAAATCAGAAACACCAATCAGAAAGGACATATGCACTCCTATGTTCATAACAGCACAACTTACAATAGCTAAGATTTAGAAACAGCCTAAGTGCTCATCAGCTGCATAGTATTCCATTGTGTAGATGTACCACAGTGTGTGTGTGTGTGTGTGTGTGTGTGTATATATATATATATATATATATATATATATATATATATATATCATAAAGTATTACAAAGATTAGTACATATATCTCTTTTTTCCCCTGCCCTTCCCCCAGCCCCCCTTACCCCCCAGTGTTTTGTGTCCATTGGTTAT
Source organism: Murina feae (assembly GCA_004026665.1). Classification (NCBI taxonomy): domain Eukaryota; kingdom Metazoa; phylum Chordata; class Mammalia; order Chiroptera; family Vespertilionidae; genus Murina; species Murina feae. The sequence goes on along the minus strand of PVJC01030292.1, from coordinate 1,060 downwards.
GCTTAAATGCATGCATAAAAGTCCTTTGGTTGATCTATTACCACCTCCCCCAACTCCCTGTCCTTGTTGCTGTAATTTGACCTTCTGTTTGATGCTGCTCTGCCTCTGTATCTATTTTTGTTCACCAGTTTATAATGGTTATTATTATCCATAGATGAGTGAGGGCATGTGGTATTTTTCTTTCATTGACTGGTTTATTTCACTTAACATTATGCTTTCCAGTTCCATCCATGCTGCTGCAAATGACAAGAACTCCTTCCTTTTTACAGCAGCATAGTATTCCATTGTGTAGATGTACCACAGTTTTCTAATCCATTCATCTGCTGATGGACACTTACGCTGATTCCAAATCTTAGCTATGGTAAATTGTGCTGCTATGAACATAGGGGTGCATATGTCCTTTCTGACTGGTGTTTCTGGTTTCTTGGGATATATTCCTAGAAGTAGGATTACTGGGTCAAATGGCAGTTGCATTTTTAGTTTTTTGAGGAAACTCCATACTGTTCTCCACAGTGGCTGCACCAGTCTGCATTCCCACCAGCAGTGCACGAGTGTTCCTTTTTCTCCACATCCTCTCCAGCACTTGTCGTTTGTTGATGATAGCCATTCTGACAGGTGTGAGATGGTACCTCATTGTTGTTTTGATTTGCATTTCTCAGATGATAAGTGACTTTGAGCACGTTTTCATATGCCTCTCGGCCTTCTGTATGTCCTCTTTCAAAAAGTATCTATTTAGGATTCAGAAATGGCGGCTGGCAGGAAGGAGGTGAGGGGTAGGGAGTGACTGAGTGAGTGCATGAAAGGAGAGTGTGTGGAGGTGTGTGGTGTGTGTGCGAGCGAGTGAGGGACAGTTGAGTCCGGCAGGAGCAGCAGGAGCTGCCAGACCAGGCTCTCTGAGACGGGGAGAGACTGCCACCGCTGCGAACACTCCCCGGAGTGTGGACTGGAGGACTCAGGCGGGGAGCGTGCGCCATCTTGAAGGGGAGAGGAGCATCTTCTAGGGACTCATCAGCACCACTTCCCAGACAGGCCTGGGACGCTGCCTGAGCCCCCTGGCAGC